>JAQGAO010006826.1:0-11880 GCA_034697705.1 Ommatoiulus sabulosus | reverse complement strand
GGTAGGGTCACATCTTTGAATAATCCCAAAAAGATCATCTGCTGGCAACTGCAATGGTACTAAAGTTCATTTAGAAAGTGCACTGGAATTTGCTGCTACATTGTGAAGGTGTGGTCCAGTCCATGTGAGGCGGCCAAAGGGGTGGAAGCCGTCTCACAAAAGTTAGACTGAGTGGCTCAAAGTTACCCAAATTGACTGTAGAGTCCATGCACTGATCTGTAATCTACTCGATAATTGAGTGCTGTTCCATTTCCTATTCAAATTAATAAAACAAGAAACTGAGAGGTGCTGCTGTACTTATTCTAAAACTTTCTTGCAGTTCTCATTCATGTTGGAATATTGTTAAACCATTGTACTTATCGTTTATGTTGATTTTTCCAGGTTCTTGAAGTAGTCCTGTGGTGACTTCATAAGGTGAAAACAACTTTGATAAACAGGTAGGCACAAACTTGTAATAGTTTAGTGATGAACTTTTAATTCTCAATGTAACTTTCACTTTCCTGGCTCAATTATTTGAGTCATGCATACAGAATGGTTGAAAATTGTACAAGTTGAGATATGCTTTCCACATATGATTGGTTATGTTTCTTATACATTTGAAATCAGTGAAAGTTTGGGCAGAGTGACATGCTGCTATCAAAAAAGTGCATGCTAAATGAACAGAATCAGGGGTTTATATACCCACTGACTGTTATGCTCTTGGGTGGTCTGTGGGCATCCTATCTTAAAGTTTTTGAATGTTGCTAGATATCTCCCAATGCAAAATGTAAAGTTTGAAATTAAAGTTCGAAAGTATTGCAATATGTTTGATATTTTGCTATGTCACACCAAGTATGTATATAAGTATAAAAATATGTTCCCGCCTCAACCCTCCCTAAATTTTAGATACTACATGGGGAATATTAAAATTTCTAATAGGGTACATGGCATACCAAGGCACATATGAGAAGTAATGACTATACGTGTGTGCAGGAATGTAAATACATAGCATATAAAAGGTTATCAGTTGAAAATACAGGATAGCATTATGGAATATATAAGCTGCCACATGCCAAGGTAGGGATAATGGTTAGCAAAGGTAGCAAGGCAAATTAAGTACTGGCAAAGGTGCATATATATCCGTGCTATATATAAAGATGCTTGGCATCAGATACAATATTGGTGACGTTGACAACATGTCGTAGGGTGAATCAATTTAATTTAGAGATCGAGAACTGAACTGAAACTTTTGAACCTAAATTTGCAATATTCGGAAAAAATTTGCAAACTCACCTACGGCATGTTATCAAACAAAGCAGGATCAAATGGATAATTAACATAAGAATCATCGGATAGTTTGTATTCAATGTGGGGTGGCAAATGGACCACAACCACATCGTCCTGGAACAGGTTCAAGGATTCGAAGTCCTCCTGGAATCTCGGCGATCTTGGAGGTTAGAGATTCCGGTAAGTTAGCTGAGACGTCGGAGAAACACTTATAGGGGACGCTGGAATGTCCAGATACACAATAGAATGGTGGTCGTCAACGAAGGGAATATCCTCACGGATAGTTGAATCGTCATCGTCGTCCGATTCGACGGCGGACTTCGTAGAAGACGACAACGATTCATCTGGAAAAATAGCTGATTCCATTGGAACCGCCGCTGTTTCTGTTGGTGTGGCTATGACAAGGATCAGGTGCACCATATAGGTGAGACCATCCTTGTGAACCACTGTAGGCATCTCCTCGATCGGCCATGCTGCAAGACGCTACCGACGCTCCCACCTCGAGCGCGGGCGTAGGTTTGGCCGAAATTGCTGCATTTTATACGACCGAATCTGCTGGAAGATTCCCCGCGGTTGCCTCCTTGTTTGACGCGAGTGTCACGGTAAGTTGGAGCTGAGGATGCGTGGCTGCGGCAGTCACTTCCACCTAGGAAACGACCGCGTTCGCGCTCGTGGTAGGAGCGGCCGCGTCAGCTGGATACATTGGTGCGCGTGCCTGTGTGCACGCTTCACCGCCACACACGCACGCTGTGTTGGCGTGCATATGCTCGGTGTTGGTGGCAGCGGACAGGTGAGCGACACTTGTCAAAAGTGTGGACAACGTATTCAGCATGGAATTTTTCGCGGAGCCCATCACTACTGGACAATTTGGATTTTCTGCCCATCCTCTGGAATAATGTGCAGTGCTATGAATCACGTATGACACACCAATCAACCAGATCGTCGTCAAACGGTCTGGTCGATTTCATGGTGTTATTGTGGATATCAACAATTTGCCATTGCGGATTCACCTGGATTGGATGCATAAGAATATGACAGTAAGGTTGAATTTCTGGTTGATTCTGTCCCCACTGGTGAAAGTCGTAATTTGGAACAAAATTCTGGTCCTCAAATGTCATGCCCGTGACAACTGGACAATTGATCTGATCGTGTTGAACAGGTGGAACTGCAGGTTCGGGATTGATCGCTGGTTTGAGCCAAATTGGCCCCCCAAGTCCGGCAGTGTGTCCATATTATCCAAAATCTCGGACGCCCGCACTGTCAAATGTGGCACAATTCCCTCATGTCTTGCAGCATTTTCGTCATTAAAACTCATTTCAACCTAGGATGTTTTCATTAAATTTGATACCCTGTTCCATTCTCGTAAGAAACACAATTATTTACAACACTGTCTGACGAACAATCAACCATTTCGAAGTGAAAATAAAATGCCGAAATGGTATTGGTAACTTGATAATGGGTTGCTGATTGAAATAGTGCAGCGTTGAACTGTGCAATGTTTTGCCGACTGATTTCTGGTGTGAATTATGTTGGGAAGGTGACCAAAGGGCACTTACGCACGGTCGTAAACCAGTGCGTGGACAATTATTTTTCAGATGTCAAATGACACCTCTGCCAGCCAAATATTTGGCTAACAGTAATCTGTCTACTTCAAAGGTCCCGTTAAAAAAATTCCCCGGTGACAAAAGGTCAGGAAGGTTAGGCAACATGGCTCGGAATAAATTGTTTATTTGAAATAGTCTGGCCGCTTGGACCAACTTATATGTCGACGTCTTACAATAATTAGCATTTTGGTGGCCCCTGACATTCAACTCATCCAACTCCGAAAAATAAAGTGCCAATTTTCGAGTTAAATTTAATTGGGCGACAAAATTATCAATCCAATGTTGATCCAACAAAAGTATAGCCTGTTTAGTAAACTTGAAACGATGGTATAATTGAACCAATTACACATCGTAAAAAAATACCTCATTCTCCGGATGTCGTCTTCTAAAGAAGAAATATCCAAGGATGAGACATCTGGAAATAAAAATCATAAAAACGTTAAAATATAAATACTTGGGATAAATTGTATGCCATAAGTACATGAAGTAATCTAGACATTATTCACTTTATTATGTATTGTAGCAGCACGTGTAAAGTAACACGTGCAGAATTATAATGGTATTATAAATCTCTTTTGGGAAAGCAAAGATGTCAATTCAAGAGAGTTGGATGGGCTCGGGGATGGACATGGCTATTCCAATTATGATAATTGTGTCCACATGCAAGCACATCTGGCCTTTTTGATTTGATATTTAAGCTCTGAAAATTAGTTGAAGTTCAGTTGAATACTCTCAAGTGTAGAGACATCTTGCTTCTGCATAGCATATTCATTGTATCTCGATTATAGTCACTTGAGATTGAAAGTATTTTACCTTTTACATTATAATCATTTTGTAACTTTTATATTAAGGGGGAGTCCTAAGGTGCGATTTGCACCCAATCCCACCCCCCGGGTCATTCAAAAAATCTATTACGGTACATGAAATGTACAAATTAGAAATCAGTTAGCCCTCTCCTTAAAACTATGAAAAAATGAAATAAGACGCTTACCTAAATCGGCGACTTATTCCCTCGAGGATGTCGTCTTTTTTAACTTTTAATGTTCCCGCCATGGCACGTTCAGGAATTATAAATAAGACGACATCCTCGAGAACATCTCGACTTCATCTTTGAAGAAGTCTCGATCCTTCAAGAAGCTGGAAACCTGAAAAGAGAAGATACAGCGAATATAAGTATAATTCTTATTATTTCTGAACAATAAGAGAAGTTGGGTTTGATCACAACCTCTCAACTGCCGCCCAACAATTCTGGGATTTCCTATATTGGAGAACACTTGGCGTTATTTGTTGTCAGCAGTGCCACATCGATCATAGACTTTTTCACTGAGTTGAAATCAGTGTGCCTGTTTAGCTCTTGCTATCTTAACAGCTGATCCTCAAATAGCTTGTGTTTCGCCCAGCTTACTTTACCTTGCTTTCTGTTTTACTGAGTGGGCTTATTTTTACTTTTTTTCTCTCTATTGTTTTGATAGAATTGTCTTTCTTTGTCCTTGTTTAACCTTTCCTGACCTGCTTTTCCTTTTCCTTTCCCCTTACAATCATGGAGAACTCAGACCATGATAATTATACCAGACCAAGCCCATCCTCACCGGTACCTATTCCATTCACCCTGGACAGTGATACAGCAGTCCATGTTGCCGATCAGCCGGAGGGAGTAAATGATTCTAATATCCCTTTATTACTTCAGAACGATACTCCATCCATTGAATCTTTTAAAACCACTAATGTTGTCCTGCGTCAATGGATAGTTTTATTTAAAAAACAGTTGCAACAGGTACGTCAAACTATGGATGCAATTCCCAATGTTCCACAGGTGGGCGGAATTCCGGACTTGCCTCCTACCTCAGTTCAGACTCCAGTACGTGGTGCACCTACGCATAATTATAGTCCAACCAATTCTAATAACATCCCTGTTCCTGGCAATGATCTTATTAATACCATTTCAACAATCGTGCCTGAAAACCCTGCTTCCGAAACTGTGACCCATCCTGCCAGCACAGTAATTACTACCATAGTTTCGGATGGTGGTGGACAACATGCCATCCACGGACGATAATCGTTCCACTCCAGTCATCACTTCTCCTACCACCAGTCGTAGGGCCTACTTACCTGGAGCTACAGGTGCCCACCAATCGTCCAGTGGTTAGAGGACAACGAACTTTCGTTAAGATTGTTTCAAAATGATACTGTAGTTTACCATCTTCCCCCAGTTTCGAATATGATCTCTACGGTACATCTGATGACGATGCCCGTGTTCCATCGGATCTAGATGACGAGATGCCTTAGGTGAGTGTCCGTTTCCCTTCTGAAAATTCCCTAAATTTTGGTCTGAAATTTAAAAATTATCTTTTCCTCTTTGATCCCAAATATACATTTTCGAAACGAACATTCCCTCCCTAAGGTTTATCGTCGTCGAGATCTGGTGCCTTTTAGGTGCATTAGAAACTTCTTATTGCACCCTCATTATGCAAGCAACTAATTATTAGCTCAGTTATTCATGCTTCTACTGCGTAAGTGCTCTTACCTTATCTTATCATTTATATCAGTGCAGTTTATTTATTATAATCCATTCTCAGGTTGCTCATAGAGCATATTATAACGAGAGGAGGTACGAAGGATACCCACCAGAGGGAACATGCAGCAGGAAAACCTCCATTGACGTCAGGACAGGATATTGGGATCACGACATTCATGCGGCCAGTTCGGACTGGGCGGCCCCATCAATTCTTATAGCCAAGCGAGATGGTTCCAATGACTATAGATTAGTCACCGTCTTCCGAAAACTTAACCGTGTCACTGTGCCAGACACGTATCTGTTACCACGGATCGCTGATCTTCTGGCCCGCATGCAAGGCAAGAAATACATAACGACCATGGATCTTAATAACTGCTACTGGCAGATCCCGATCGATCGAGCCAGTCAGCGTTATTTTGCTACAGTTACACCATTTGGCACGTTTTGCTACACACGCATGCCAATGGGTGCCATTGCCTGCGGGTTATCGAACAAATCATTACCGATATCCCGGGAATTGTAGTAGTGGTCTATCAAGACGATCTCTTGGTAGCCAGTGACACGTTCGACGGTCATCTTCAACATGTTCAGGCGGTTATTGACCGATTGTTGATGCACAACTTTTCCCTCAAACGAGCAAATGTAATTTTTTACTGATAAAGTTAAATTCCTGGGTCATATCATTTCCACTGAGGGAATCTCTCCGAATCCAGAGAAGATTGAAGCTGTCGTTTAGATTCAGTATCCTAAGGACACTAAGCAGATTAAGTCCTTTATGGCCTCATGTAAATGGTTCAGTAAGTTTATTCCACAATTGGCTATAGTCAGTGAACCAATCAATCGGTTACTCAGAAAGGATGTTCCTTTGGATTTTGATGAACCGTGCAAAAAGGCTTTTGATCAATTAAAGGTGCTCTTATGTTCCGCGCCTATCCTCGCTCAACCAAAATTTGATCAGGGTTTTCGTATATACTTTGAAGCGAGTCAGAAAGTGCTGTCCTGGCCCAAAGTGACGAGGGTTGCATAAGAGTCATTGAATATGCCTCTAAGACTTTTAATCCCGCTCAGCAAAATTATTCCACTTTTGAAAAGGAGGCTCTGGCGGTTATATAGGCGATCACTAAGTTCCGTGGCTACATTAAAGGTTTGCCAGTGGTTGTCCATTCTGACCACCATCCTCTTCGCTGACTGTTGTCCAAACCCGACCCTCAGGGAAGAATCGCACGGTGGTTTTTCAGTGTCCAACAATTCCATTTTGATATTCAATATATCCCCGGCAGGCTTAATCATCTTGCTGACCTTTTGTCCCGTCCTTCGGTAGTCAGAGATCCGGTGGTACTTATCCAGGCCATAGACATTCAAGATTGTTGCTTATCCCCACAAGATTTTCGGAGGGATGAGCGATAGCATCTTAAACAATATAATTACTGCCATTGATGCAGAACACGGGGAAGGCGGATATCGAGGCCCTTGTTTTTATTTACAAAGGCTATCTGACGGTCAATGGTATCCTGTATAGGAAACTTAAGACCGCCGAAGATGACGAGCCCGACTCGTAATCCCCAGGTCGTTGATATCGCTGATCCTGGAAAATTGTCATGATGCTGTGACCGCTGGTCATCCTGGGGTTACTGGTACACTCACACACATTCTTGATAGCTACTATTGGCCTTGTATGCGAAAACATGGCATGGCCCATATTGCAGCATGTAAGAAATGCAAAGAGTACAAGCCAATTACTAATAAGACAGTGATTCCTATGTCTTCTCCGCCGGTCTTGGAACGATTCCAGTCCTTCTCCATTGATATTGTTGGTCCTCTTCTGGAGACCAAACTCGGAAACAAGTTTTTTTTCCGTTTGTGATACCACCTCTGGGTTGGTGGAATTATTCGCCGTTAGCGATTCAAAGGCGGATACTATCTCAACCAATTTGATCAATGAAGTGTACCTTCGCTATGGCACACCCCAAACAATTACCTGTGATAACGGTCCACAATTTAAATCGGCAGCTTTTGCTCAAGTTGCCTCAGTCTTAGGCACCACGATAGTGCAAACTGCCAACTATCATCTGCAAGCCAACCCGGTTGAACGCCAGCACTGGGAGCTTATAACCCGGTTGGCCATTGCGGTAGGTCCTTATCATGACCATTGGAATATCCATATTCCTGCTATTCGATGGTCTCTTAATACCAATACTAATGTGAACAGGGGTACCTCACCTTTTGTCATTACCTGCACACGTAATCCCAGGCATCCATGTGATAACCTTTTTCAATTTTCCGAACGTTGCAAGGATCCAATCTTTGTCAAATATCCATTTGCGGAATTTCTGACCAGTACTTCTCTGACCTTGCTAGCTATACAGGATCAGATAGAAGCGTCGCAAGATGTTCGACGCGCTCATCACAACCAAGCTTGTACCTCGGCTCCACTTTAAGTAGGGCAAAACGTTCTCTTGAAGAATCATGCTCTTAGCAGTGCCCTGAAAGGCTTCTCGGCCAAACTCAATCCCAAATGTATTGCGGGAATAGTGGTCTCCAAGGTAGTTGCTCCTACCACCGTGGAGGTGAAAGATGTAGTTCGTAATAAAGTTATGGGTGTCTTCAATGCTAAGGATGTGTTTCCCCATCCACAAGTCACCCCTGTTCCGTTTCCTCCTAAAGTGCCAACCCAAGAGGCCTCAGCTAGTTTGCCCACTACCCTGGTTGCATCCCTATCTGATTTACCCGACTGTACCTCGTTGTCCGACGCGGACGATCCGCTCAGCGATGGTTCCTTACCTAGCCTATTCGACTATCAAGTAACGGTAGACGGCGTACCGCTCAGCAATGCCGCTCATGTTCCGCCGCTCAGCGGCCAGAACAGCTCGGTACTGTGCGACCAGCCTTCTCCGGTCGTACAGACGTCCAGTCTCGTAGACTTTCTATCGGTTAATCCTGACACAGCGTTTCATCCGAGGCTATTCCTTGCCGAGACGGTACTGATGATTCTCGAAATAAGAATCATAAGCCTGATTTAGACCTGGACAAGTTGCAACGTCAGGTTTGCACCTTCTTTGGATCATCAGTTGTCGATTATTTTCACGGCATTGCTCAGCATTACATTGCACAACAGGTGAATTCTGATGATCCCCTGTTGTCAAATTTACATGCTCATTTTAAAGTTCGACATTTTTGCAGACTACAAAAGCTCATTGCCCAGCACCCTGAGCGGGATCATGCTGATAAAACCAGCCAATATAAAGCTGCGCGGGCTGCATATGTCATTTATGAAAACAAGTGGCCTACTCACATTATCAATAAATATGATGATCCTGCAAATCCAGACATCTACAATAATGGCGATTCCCAAACAGATGACGAACTGGTAGCAGAGTATATTAGATATGATCACTGGAGAAACCTAGAAACAAAGAAAGTCCTTAATACCTGCGCAATCTGAGATCCAATGATGACGTCCTGTATGGTTAGGATTAACCAACAAGCTCCTAGTGCCCTCTCTCAGCCACAACCTATGGCGCTTTCACTAATAGACGACCCGTCCTATATAAAAAGGCCTGCGCATCCATGCTTGCCAGTCTCCCACCGGTTCTCGACCAAGACGCATGCCACGCAGTTTCGTTCTAATGGGCAAAGAGATGCCTCCATCGTGCTATGTTCAAGATCGACCACCAAACTTAGAGCCACAAGTGACCATTAGGCGTCGTCCGACTGATATTGGTAATCCAGGAACTTCCCGGTCCGTATCTGATCATATTCCTGATGACCATTTGGGTGTCAACCAACCCGGGCCAGACTTGGTGACCATAGAAATCCCGTCCAGGCCCATTTCGTCAGCAGACGCTTACCTTCTGGTTGACCATGCTCGTGATCAACGATCGTCGTTTATTTCTCATCACGTTCAAGCCAATCCTCAGCCGCACTTATGGGCTTCGTTCGCGCCGTTCGCCCAGCACAGCAGGGCCAACATCCCTATTAATCTTGCCAAACCGCCTACGGCCTTTGCCGAACTTAATGCCGCAGCTGATCTCAACAAGCGAGTCACCGAGCATATTTATAATGCCACGCGTCTTATGACAAAACTCCTCATGAACAAAACCAAACGGTCACGGCCGCTGACATCGTTCACGCCCTTAATCGTGCCACAGGTGAACGAGACGAAGCTTGAATTTTACTAGAACAAGAGCAAGCAGCTCACCAGCGCACCAGATTAGCCCTTGAAGCTATGGTAACTAACTTTAACCGCGTTATGGCGGAACACGACGTTCAGCAGACGGATTCGGATTAAGTTGATCGAACAATGTCCATTCATACGGTGGAGGAAGTTCTTATCATAGAACAGGACAAGTTCTCCGCAGAAACCGCTCGCACGTCAATGCCTAATCAGGACCGCACACTTGAGATCATGGCCTCTCCGAGAGCTTCTTCACCTATTCCCCCAGTCACTCGTCATCCCAACCAACAGCTTGAGTTTTCTAAGCTGTCTTCCTTAATTTATGCGGACCCGGATGGTTGAACTCACCTTTTAGACACTGATCTCAATGAGGAACAAGTTCCTATCATGGTGGCAGAGATCATTGTCATCGATGATACGACTTAGCAGGCCACTACTCTTAGGGCTTATCAGGTGCCTAAGCGCATTGCTCACTCGCCCCATAAGCAAAGTGTAAGTTCAACGGTGACCACAGCTCCGGTGACTCCCAAGGCCAGGAAGTCCACGATGCCTAGCAACAAACCTTAAGCCAATTCTAAGACGCGACCCAGTCGCTCCGATAAGCTTATCACCACGCCAGCATTGCTAGTTGATCAGGTGGCGGCAAAAGCCTCAGCCATAGGTTTGACCTCTAAATGAAGGACAGAGGACCATAGTCCTCCTCCACAGCAAAAAAGATCAAAGAAGAAAACCACCCCCCAAAAGGAGGCTCCATCCACAAAACAGAAGTCCACACGATCAATTTTGCCTACCAAGAAACCTTCCTCGCAAATATCAATTCTAGAGGCTGACACCAGTCTCCTATCCACATCGGATAAAGAACCGGCCCATACACACTGGTTGGGTAAACTTCCCGATTAGGGGAAGGAGATCAAGTGGGTACATCATATGGTCGTTCATGAAACTTCTATCATAGAGGATGTCCCTTCCCTGGCCAGCTACTTCAACTTCCTTAACAAGTGACGAGCTTGACCGATTGCTTCTACTTACATAGCACCACAGCCTGCGGACAGAGACTTATTTTTGGTCTGAATTAATCATTAAAATGGCCCCTCCAATGGCAAAGAAGCCTGCTACCAATGCATTTATGTTAATAAACGTCCTTCGAGATGTGTGGTGCATTGGCATGGCGCCTACTGTATTCCCCCAGCCAGGAGATACAAATTCCAGAATAACACCAAGTCCAACACCCCTACGTGTCTCATCTCAGAAGTTGACATTGCTGCACTGACTATCATGTTGGGTAGGGTCAGTGAACCAGGATATCCACATTAAGCATAGTCCTTCAGGTGAGCATTTGATTCTCATTACCCGCAAGGAATGAGTACATCATCATTACAGTAGATAGGCACCCATCTTTCCGTTGGTAGGCGGTTTGACGCCATCACCGCTAAAATTTTCTCCTCCGTTTTTCTTGTTTGTTTTAGATTAACTCGATACCCTTCGGATACTTGTTATTTGGGGGGAAATAACGAGAGAAGGTACGAAAAATACCCACCAGAGGCGGGTTACCAGCAGGGAAACCTCCATTGACGTCAGGACAGGATATTGGGATCACGGCGGCCTCCAATCAGCATACAGCAAACCAGGTTAAAGGAGTATAAAAGCAACAGCAGAGGTGGAAATCGGCAGTCTCTCTGGAACTAGACTCTTCAGCAGACCTGCTCCCTGCTCCTTTGGCTTGCCACGAGTGCTGCAAAGAGAACCTTGTGTTAATACGTTTACCTTGTATTTTGAGCATTCAATAAAGCTTGTGACTTTTACTTATACTTTGTCTATCCGTTCATTGCTCAACACACCCCTGATTCGCTCAGCGCGCTCTTTAAATTGCACGCGCAAGTTCCGTCGCTCAGCGCACCTGCTCCTTGGTCAGCGCTCTATGCATTCGGCCAGCAGACGGCACCGCTCAGCGTACCACCTGGCCGCCCAGCGCTCGGCTTGACAATCTAACCTCCGTGATCCATCGCTCAGTACTCATTTTAACCAAACCGTTTCTCAACGGCTCGGGTCAGACTTGGTCTCCAAGCTCCCCCCCCCCATAAGGAGAATACCCTCCTTATACTATATGTTCGTAGCCTACAATGATATTCGTTCAGTTGATTTACCTACGGCATGTTATTTACCGCGCATGCTTGCTAATTTGCCAACGAATTTTTTTCCACACTGTTAGTGGTTATAGTCAGTATTTCATTATTAGTAATATGTTACTAGCTGTTTTACCCGGCGTTGCCCGGGGAACATAAAAAAATTCTAAATACTCACCAGGGCCAACATTCGCATTC
>JAQGAO010006825.1:0-11881 GCA_034697705.1 Ommatoiulus sabulosus | reverse complement strand
AAACGTCGAAAATTATCCTCGGACATTGTTAAAAATATTGCGAATTTGTCTGTAGAAATTTGTGAAAATATTGCAAAATTGTCCATCGAAAACGTCGAGAATTGTAAATGTATACATGTACTCAAGAAAACGTGGCGAATTGTAAATTATATACTTAGTAACTCGGGAAAATGTGGACAAATATGCAAATTTGTGCTTGGTAAAACTTGAAAAATTAAAAAAAAAATATGGACTTTTACAAACCTACCTTTTTCTTTCGAAATGGCACTGCACTGACTGGAAACTACTGCTTGTATGATACTGGACTATTGGTTAGTAAATTGTGACCAATCAAGCATTACATTTCAGTCAGTGCAGTATCCGTTATTTTCATCTTGTCTTTTTGGATAATCATGCCAAAAATCAGTTACTTAGTACTTCAAAGATGCCGACATGGAGTCCGTGAATTTTTCTGGAGCTTACTGACAAGCCTGAAGAACAATTTCGCCTCTTTGTGCCCTACTCCAAGCCGCCCTTAGATCATGAAATCTTTGTTCATGACCCAGAAAGGGCAAGTAAGTTAAAAATGTCACATTTGCTGGAATGTCCCAAATGTGCATTGTAGCAATGTAGCTCCAAATGTAGCTTCAAAGGACTTCAAAGAACGGAGGAAGTAGCGCTCTTTATCTTTGATCTGCTGCCTTTCTATTGAATTCCCCGACAAATCGCTAAAATCAGTGATTTTCCCTGACCACTGGCCGTTTCCCTGACTGTCCCTGACTTCTCAGGTCGGTAGCAACTCTGTAGAGGGTCAGTTTGACCCATTTACCATGAAGGTGCAGCATAATTATGGCGGCTAATGAAAGGGTCGTTAAGACCCTTTCATTAGCTTTCGCTGTAGTGCACATTCTTAAAATTGCTAGAATTTCTATAAAATTCTGAAAATTTAGGACTTTATCTGACTTTAGCTGAATATTAAGGAGTTTTTTAAATTTTAGGACTTTGTCACCACCCTGCTTAAGGCATAAAGAGAGCAACAAGAATACCCTGCATTAGTAGGCATATACACAATGGATTCAGAATAAGTGCACAATCGAAAATGTACATGTACTTCAAGTGAAGAACTACATTTTTACATTAAAAAGCTCATAGTTTGAAACGAACTGGAGTTGAGGGTAAAGATGTTATCACCTCGTATACTGTGATGTTAAACCGTTAAGTGTGCATACAGTTGGATATGTTTGCATAGACTAATTAGAGCCTACAACAACTCAAAGTACAGGGCAGAGTTTGTGACAGAAAATGTGAAAAAGAGAAGGAAGAAAGCATGGCTGGGCCTGATTTTTAAATGAACTGGGACAACAATTGCCTAGAAACTTTGCTCAGTCGTTATGGATAGTTGTCATACGCTAGAAAGGCTTTGTGATTGATGTTTATATTTAGTAAAACAATGAATCAGATCAGTTGATGTTGGGTCGACTCAATAGCGATTTTTTCTTGTACAAGCATTTTAAGTTTGTAACTCGTTTATTTGTAACCTATGCCATCACCGTCCGTGGGGACATCAGTGGATAAACACGTGACCAATCCACTGACATTTGGTGAAACTAGTGTGCAGGCATGCATCCTTGCAGTGTCTCTAGCATATGGCCAACACAGTAGTAAATATCACCTTTTGTTGAGCAAACTGATTAGCTGAAGATTAATTATAACGCCTCATGCGTTTTATGAATAAAGTAAATTTAAAAGAAATATACCGAGAGGGGACGCCACTTGTCACGTGCATCAGAGTATGTACAAGTTCTCCAGTACCTGGTTGCCAGTTGTCCAAATTGGATAACGGATGATAGGATTCGCAACTAATTATACCGTATTGCGTCTGACAATGTGACAAACGCAACTTCAGTGCCTCGCGATCTTTTTCAAGTTGTTATTCCAATCGCCCAACGTCACCAATCCCAAGTAACAATTTGCGATAACGCAAACGGTGGCTAATTTCAGAGAACTGGGGAAAACACTGCTATTTTTATACCGAAGTTTTTCGCACGCCATGCAAGCTCCATCAGCTCAGCTGCCAGACTTGGACGGGCTTTCGAACAAAAAGATAATAACTCGAGACTTACCCATTCGCTTTCCTTGGCGTTGAACTTGTAGAGAGCCACTTGCGTTGCCGAATCCACAATTTGCACGATATACGGATCGACTCTTTGAAGAGCGTTTAAATTGACGTCCGAATCACCACCGCAGTCCGCCATTTTGCAAATGGCAAGCACAGTATACAGTGTGGCAAGGCTCGAAAAGAAGCGTTTTCGACGTCGGGATGTGGCGCCCCCTAGCGGCGGACGCATTTCTGCGGCGCTTCAATCAAAGGTGCTTCGAGCGCTGCGCGACTTCCCGGATGCGCGTGCAAGGCCACGCATCGAGCATCTTTCATCTCATTGTTCTCTTTTAGCATCGTTCTGGCTGAATGACAATTACGGATGTTAAATAGCTGCCCTTGTTTACCTAGCAATATATCCTGAGCGTGCATTAAGGACGCCATATTCATTTGGGGCAGCATTATTACGTCGCTTATATTTGAACGTAGATTTCACGAGGAAGTCGCTTATTTTATGAATTTCTGTAATGTCATCGTTTGGGACCGGAACGTCGTTAACCCAGTTGCAGACGTTACAAGCAACATTTTCTGCAAGTAATTGGAAAACTTCGCCTCCCCCTCAACAATTCTGCCAAAAAAGCTCAGTTGGAGAGTTCGATCTCAAGCTCGTGAGGAGGTTAATTAGAAAACTTACAAAAAAAACAACTTACATTTCTTTGCAAAGATGTCGAGATACTTCGGATCGATGAATCGAATCAGATTCTCCTTTCGAATTGTTGTTCGTGTTCAGAGAAATTCGATTTTCAATACGCTGATTCTTCTGAATCGGATGCAAATCACGTGTTTAACTTTATTCCAAAGTACGCTTAGCGGGAAAACGTTCGTTTATTATACTTGGACATTTATAGCTCGGTAAAGTTTTGCAGACTGCGTACATTATACACGTATAAGGTTTTTTACATTCCGCACCTTCTTAAAAATTGCTTCAGTACCTACTGTACGTTTGTTTATTTTCATTTCAAGTTAACAGTTGACGCGAGTTTCGATTTTTAAGCATGATCAATTCAAACGAACGATGAAGTGCAGCTAGGCTATATTTATTGCAAGCTACAAGTTACGAAGGGAGCTCTCGAACAAGAAATAAAACCTGAGCAAGACATTCCAACTAACATATATTCTCACACCTATTACTACTAACATTACCCACGACATTCAATTTACGAACATTAAACTACCGAAACTTACTTACATCAGTTACCCCCTCCCTATTAAAGATGGCGTCATTCGGGTACGTCCCAGCCCGTGCCACGCGCCACGCGCTCCACACCCAGCACCACGGTGCCCAGCACATCCGGCATTCCTATCGGGCGTCATACCACAGTATACGAATATTAGTAGGTGCACTCCATTGATGTTTTCGTGCCGAAAACACCGCAGCGCCGCCATGTGTGTGAGGCGATCACTAAGATGAAGCCACGCCCATCTTAACCCGCGAAACCAAAGAACACAGGTGAGTGACACGTTGCCTACGATTCGTTTACAAGCGCAGGGCGTGGCTGAGAGCGAGTTGATCACCTCACAACACATGGCGGCGCTGCGGCGTTTTCGGCACAAAAACATCGATGGAATGCACCTACTTCTATTTCGTATACTGCGTTCATACCCAGGATCGGCTCCGGAGCTTTTTTCCGCTCCACGTGGAGCGCTCCCTGATCTCTGGCTGTTTGTGAATGGTTGGGTTTGGCAGAGAGCGAGAGAGAGAGAGAGAGAGAGAGAGTGAGAGAGTGAGAAGAAAATAAACTGGAGGCAAAATGCCGTATAGCAGCGATGTGTTCAATAACAGCTCGAATACAGAGAAATAGCCAGAAAACGGGACAAGAAGCGTCCAATTATCATGAAATAGTCGCTGGATTCGGCCTCGCTTTCCCCGCCAGCCTTTCCAACATGGAAGATCGGATAAGAAAAGTGGCAAACGCAACAACGAAATAAAAAAAATAAGCGAGGAAGCAACACCGAAAATCATGGATGCAAGAAAGAAAGGTATTTGGACTAACAGTTTACGTGTATGTCGGAGCGAGCTAGCAACGCAAATTGCGTCGGACGAAAAGCCCCCCCTGGAAAATTGGGATGGGGAATGAGGGCACGGAGGGAAAAAACGAGGGGGATTTTCGGGCGCCGGAACATAGGCCTAACCGGCGAAAAAGGACCGAATGCTTGTTGCACATCTTCGGGGTTGTCCACCCCGCTGGGGGGTCCTCCATGCACGAGCATCACCTGCTCAGCCTCGCGCGCCAGGGTCAGCACCCCTGGCGATGAGCGCGTGGGGGATGGAATGACGACGTTTGGAAAATGTCCAGTTCGCTCCCCCCCCCCCATCGCTCCAATCAGCTATTTTTTTTTCAAACCAATAAGCCTAATCAGTCCGATCGGGGGGGTATCCAGGTCATGCAGTTTTCCTGGAAAACGGTGCAAATATAGTGTGGACAAACACGCACTGCGAATTTGAAGGGGATGCTGTGAAAGAATCCCCCAAAGTCGACCATTTGTCTATAACATTTCTCGACCATTGTCCATTAACTAGCTGGCCTGTGCTGTATTGGACAGTGACAAAGATATACGTAAGCTCGGCCTGCAGAAACAGGTACTGCACTGCTAAGTTAGGAGTAATGGCGAGGCTGCACCACCATCACATCAACACTGTGACCGGAAATTCAAACCGGATGCGCCAAACCTTCCAGTGAATTTCTACGCTGTATACTGGCTACGTATGCTGGCACTGCATCTCAAGTGATGGTCAATTCAAAGTTAATCGTTCGTTACTGGAACGGCTTTAATGATGCGTTACCTTTTTAAAGTGTTTATTCGCTCGCTTGACCTCCCACTAGCCAATGCTCGCGAGCCATTCACCGGCTGCAAAAGTCTTTGAACATAGCCATGAGTAGCTGACAAAAACAGCTGAACATACACTGCTCAGTTTGGAGAAGACGCATTCTTTCGTTAATCGGCCTTTGATAACCGGTTGCTCCAAACTCTGGTAATGATTCTGGACGAGTATTCTAAACGTGATCTGTCAGTTTCAAAACAGGAAGAGGTTTAATGTAACATTAGGGTATGTGCTTCCTATTAGCCTGTTACTATTTCGATTGAATTGCCAACATTTGGAGCATCCAACTTGAGGTCAGCAGATAATCTCGATATATACTGCACGCCTCTCGAAATTTAATTTCTATTCGCAGTTTATTAATGAGTTCATTAAATTAATCCGCTTTGCAGACACTCGAATTAATCGCAGAACGATGGCACCGGCCAATCGCCAGCTTTGGAAAAAGAAAATGATGGACTGTTTAATAATCAATTACAAGAATGATGCAGCTGCGAAAAATTCAATGTACGGCAGTGTCGTATTTGAATAATAACAACATTATACAAATCGGATTATAAACGCGATATAATGTATGAGAAACATAACAATGGAAAGAAATGGTTAAGAAGGTTTTTAATTGCCGATTACACTCCAATTACGAATCGGTGCAATTACCTACTATTATGCTCATAATCATGACATATTGGCGCGAGCTGTTTGGTACGTTATACAGGCATGGGTATTTTAGAATGAAAACAGATTTTATCCATGAAATGAAAAGAGCTCATTAAACTAACCATGACAACAGTTAATTGTTAAAATATTAACATTAGTTTAATTCAAATGCGTAATTCTGTCATACATGTAACACTGGTTATAAGATATTCAGGACTGGATAAATCCAGCAAAGACTATTTCAAAACCAAATGAAAACTCATTTTAATTATGCAGGTGTATACGAGCGTACATATAACGATATCAGTTAATTCGCTTTTAATTGCCGATTTATCTGATAAGAGAACAAATAATATTTTTCTCGTTCAACATGATGAATGAAGGAGAGTTTCAGAGCTATTTGGCGATTAACTAATTTGTAAACGGCATTAAGTCGGTTGTCCACCTCTGCTAAAAACACGTAGACAAAGGGTTACTGAAACCATGTCCAAAACAAGCTCGGTGCTATTTTTGCTCTTTAAACTAGGCCTAATAGGATCATTAAATACAATGACTGATAAGCATGACAGGCCTAATTTGCTATCTCCAGATTTATACCTATTGTAGGCACGAAATAGCGAGCAAATAAAAGTTAAATGTAAACAGAGATTGGACGCAACGATGCGTGCCAGTTAGGCTTATAGCGTAATATGCTAATGCTAACGGCTTATGCTCGTATTTTCTTCATAAATAAATAATGTTGGTAAAAATATACCGAGTCATAATTTGGCCACTCATCGGGACACTTGGCTTCTGTTATATATAAAGGCAAGATGCTGAATTGACGAGGGACACGCAGGGATTTAAAAGATGATTCTGATGCAGTTTTTAACCTCCACATTCCGTTGTTGTGACTCCATGATTTAAAAAGTTCGTCACCCAAGTATGATACAACCGACCAGAAATACACCGGTTGAAATTCTTCAGATAAAAAAGGGTGATTTCATGGAGAAAAAAGTTCAGTTTGGGACGTTTATGCATCGCTGCATGAAGTACAATTCAACAACTCTTCGCAAAATGTGTAAATTTGCACCGCCAAAGTTTCATACCCGAGAGAATCTTCGATGACTCTATTTCAATCGATTTAATTTCCTTCGATCCCGCGTGTAGCCTCGTTCTTTACAATGTAAATCACCAGTCGAGTTATCGAAGATTCATTTGGATTCATATCCCCAGCTGATATATAAATTTTAATAAAAAACGTGCTTTGTTTTAACACGTTCATTAGGGCGCAATCTCCTCCCCCTCTGTGGTGTCGTTTTTCATAAAAACGACTATTATAGATGTACTTGAAGTACACTTCACTCGTGAGTTTGAACAATCAAAGTGTAACACTCCATTTCCCTCGCGTGATTCCGTTCCTTTACCAAAGTAAATCGCTAGATAATTCATCAAAAATGATGGAAGATTCATTATGATTCATTAAAAAAAAAAGCATAAGAGGTTTAAAACGTGCCAATTAGCATTCAGGTCACTGCACAATGTTTTGTGTTCAAATCAGTAATACCACTCATCCCTACCTATCAAAACACTTGATTTATGAATGGTCCCATTAGCGATTTACAAAAGGTCCTGGGTTTTAGGCTCCGAATTATAAGAGGTTTCAAAACGAGCCACTCAGCATTGATGTGCTCACAGCACGCACAATGACTTTTGTCGACAGCACGCCTCAGTTCATCCCACGAGGCACGAGACAGGGCAATTTTACAACCTACGTGTAGCAACGTTTGTCCAAATCAAGAATGGTGGTTGTGGGAAGGGAACTTCAGCCCACGTGTCTGGATATGTTCCAAGCCAAACACGGAGTAGGTGCAAAAGCTTAACGCAAATTGAATGTTGCACCATGCCACAATTTACGTACAGTATTTGGCAATGTATCTCAGTTTTGATAATATTAATACTTTACAAAAGCAAAGTTCTTTTCCAAACCACAGCGATACTCATGCTATATCAGCCATTGCTTTAAATACTTCCTTACCTAATTTCAGTATCTTACCATCGTCACAATTAAGTGCTTTCCGCCATGAGGCACAACATAATGATAAATACCATGAACCATCCGACCAATTGCCTATCAATTTGTTCTCAAATTTCAAATGCCGCCAACCTACTCGTACTATAGCTGCCATTGCTTTTAAATACTGCCTTAGGTGCCATTCAAAAAGGACATCCTCATATGTAGGGGGTAGGTTGAGTCACGGACACAATGTGGGCAGGGGGAGGGAGGTATTACCATCTCGGACGTCCACTTGAAAAAACAAATGCCAAATAAAATTAGTTCCCAAAGTAAAATGGAAATTGAGCACAATATTGCATAGGTGGGTTATAAAAAGTCAGTAAACAGGGTACCTCCAGTCCTGGAAAATCTGGGAAAGTCAGAGAACTTAAAACCTCGATCAGGGTCCATTTGCAAAATTTTCACTTTTCTCGAGCATACATTTTCAACCTTTTCCGAGGTCAACTTTACAAATTTTTCCACGTTTTCTCGAGGACAAATTAGTACAAATTTCCAAGTTTTCCCGAGGACAAATTTGCAACATTTTCCACTTTTTCCCAAGTACAAATCTTTAGCATTTTTAACTGTTTTCGAGTAAAGATTTGTAAAATTGCAACGGCTTCCGAGGAGAAATGTGTAAAATTTACAACAGATTCTGAGGACAAATTTGCCAAATTCTCAACTTTTTCCGAGTACAAAATTTACGATTTCCGAGTACAAATTCGCAAAACTTTCAAAATTTTCCGAATACCATTCTGAGGTATTGGGGGGAATTGAGGAAATTTACGATTTCCGAGTACAAATTTGCAAAACTTTCAAAATTTTCCGAATACCATTCTGAGGTATTGGGGGTATTGAGGTTCGAATGGGGAGAGGTCCTGATTGACCGGACACAATTGCCCATAACCTAATTTCAGTATCTTACCATCAACACAAGCGCTCACCCCATGAGGCACAACCTGATGATAAATACAATGGACCGTCCGACCCAAAGTCTAAATTTTTTTTCCAAATTGCAAATGCTGCCAACCTCAGCTGGCTCAGCACTACTCGTAGGCTACTGTACCGGACATTGCTTACCATCGACACAAGCACTCCCCCATCCCTATGAGGCACAACCTGGTGCTAAATCGCTAAATACCACCAACCATCCAAAGCCTTCCAAAAGCAAACGCTCGGCATTTGTTGGGACGAGCTAGGGGTTGAGTAGCGGTTCAGTTTTAGGTTCGACATTGTTGGATTTGGGCCATGTAGCACATGGCAGCTGTCCCCACGCGGAAGGGAAACGTGACACGGTACTTATTCAGAGCCAGCAGTAATGGTGTGCAGCGATTTCCAGACGCTTAACTGGCGTTAATCTTAGTTATGAGCTACGGGCTCGGCTAATTACCTTCTTATGGTAAGCACTCGGCGAGGAGAAAATTACAGTCGTTAAACACTCGTCGTCAAATTTCGGGGCGCAATAAGAATGAGGCATATGTACACGTACACGTATTAACAATAGTCACAAATGGTGTCGATTTATGGCGTCATAAGCGCTTTGATGGGCGAGCATGCATGCTGCAAGGTGTGTGCAATATCCAGCTGATGGCACTGAACAAAACACTCGTTCGGGGATTTGGGATGAAGCTGCGGAAGCCATTTTTCAAGAGAACTCACACTGGTTAAGCAGGCAATGTGCAGCTCACGGTAACTCACCTTTATTAGGGTGTAAAAAATTACAAAATGCCAGTGGAAGGATCCATCTTAGTTTAATGGAAGACCCGTGGCATTGTCGAGCAAAAAAATAAGCCAGCTTCTATGGAGTCTTAAGATCGGAATCACGAATGCTGGAACCATAAAAGGAAGACGACGCGCATTAATTATCTTATAAAAACAAAAAACAAAAAAAAGATTCCAGCAACATTATTCATTCGATCAATGTTTTAAGGACGCTCGTTAGCAAGGGGATGCTTTCATTTCCGCATACTTTAGCTATAGTGCATGGACTTGTTGTCGTATACAGCAAGGACGAATGGAAAATATAAACTCGCCCATACTGCAAACAACAATACTGCAGTATAGACAATCGTGCCGCAATCATGCCCTTGTTTCTTAATTGCACATCCCTAAAGCACACACGTAAGATGTTCCTTTTGGATGTGTTAATATGAACACAAATGAGAAGAAATGGTCAAATTCCAATACATCGCCGAGTCTGTGCTAGTGAAGTCATTTGGCTTCCTTTCATAGTTTGCACAATTAATGATGACCTGTGTAAAGCTATACCGCCACTCTGGAGGAAATATGAAGGAACTTTCTGTTTCTGTGGCTTGTTTCTTCAACTTGTTCTTATACGTTCATGAGTCTTGATGAAAGTTCCTTTTTGTTTATGGTAAGAGAAACAAAACTTCTCATAAGATTCTTGTTTCCATAAAATGCGGTAAAAATTAAAGGAATGTTAGAAACGACTACACACATTTCTATGAGATACTGCACGTGCAATCCTATGTATAACTTGCATGTGACGTCACGCAGCTCGTGGGCGTGGCTGATGGGACTTAGTTTACATTGTGAGGGTATTGTGGGGTACATGAATCTGAGAATCGTGGTGCTAATAAGGAGCATCATTCTAAGAACTAAGAAAATGCCCTATAGATAACTTTCACAAGCAGACGACGCGTGCTGGCTCCACCTAGATCAGACATATTGGGATACCTCATAATTTTACTGTGGCAAAAATCTGATTGCCTTCGCTATATATACTGTAGATAAATTGCACGTGCAGACGTGCAGGCGAATTCGTTCCATATATCATTTTGCATTATTCCTTTATTTAATTATTTATATAGAAATAAACGAGAAAATTCATACAATTTTTGATCAAAATATCTACTTTCGAATAAAAAAATTATTCATGGGTAAGTGATAGTATCTAATGGGGCATTTTTTAGTATTTAGAATATAGAGATACGATTCTCAGGTTCATGTACCCCACAAACCGCCCACAATGTAAATCGAGCCACATTAGCCACGCCCACGAGCTTCGTGGCGTCACATGCAAGTTAGCTATTAGATGCTATAACTTACCCATGAATAATTTTTCATCCGAAAGTATATATTTTGATGCTGTTTTACCGCTAAAAATCAAAAATTGTGTGAATTTTCTCGTTTATTTCTAAATAAATAATCAAATAAAAAAAAAATGCAAAATGTTATATGGAACGAATGCGCCGGCTGCTTGCACGTGCAATTTATCTATAGCAACGGCAATCATTTTTGCCACAGTATAATTATAAGTATCTTAACTTGTCTGATCTAGGCGGAGCCAGCACGCGTCGTCTGCTTGTGAGAGCTATGTATAATGCATGTGGAAACCTGCACATGCAGGAGTTCTATCCATGACGTACAGTGCATCATAATTTGGCTGATTCGGTCTATACAGCTTGTTGCCTGTTCCACTCAGCTACGTATTGATTGTCTATACCATATGTTTACATGCTAAAGAAAATGTTTACACAAGTTTATGTTTCTGGAAACATAAACGTACAATATGTACACATACTGGAACATTCTATCTACACCAGCCACATGCTTGTTTTTAGACAGTAAACAAGCAAATGAATGGAGCAAGCAACAAGCTGTCCAGAACGTAGCAGAAACAGTATGATCACAGTATAAGTAGGATCACTCCATGTAAGTTTTTGTTTGGGTTGATCCCTAAGATGAAGCCACGCCCATATTAACCCGTGAAACCAAAGAACCCAGGTGAGTGACACGTTGCCTACGATTCGTTTACAAGCGCAGGGCGTGGCTGAGGGCGGTTTGAAATCAACCCTACCACAGGGAGCGCTGCGGTATTTTCGGAACATAACGTCTATTGGAGTGATCCTACTTATATTTCGAATACTGTGGTATGATACACATCATGCATAGAAATTTGGCATGTGCAGATTTGCGCATGCAGCATAGGGTTGCACCACAGTTCACGTAATATAAGTAGGTGCACTCCATTGACGTTTTTCGGCCGAAAACACCGCAGCGCCGCCCTGTATGCGAAGTGATCACTAAGATATGAAGCCAAGCCCATCTTTAAACCCGTGAAACCATATCGTCAAAGCTGAACAGAGAGTAACACCTGTATCTTATTGGCTACCATGTGTCGTCAAAACTGAACAGGGTAACACCTGTATCTTATTGGCTTCCATAAGAAGCTTTACAAGCGCGCAGGGCGTGGCTTAATCTTAGTGAT
>JAQGAO010006824.1:0-11882 GCA_034697705.1 Ommatoiulus sabulosus | reverse complement strand
AGTGAATTTAAAAAAATATTTTCCAGTGTCAATTTTGGAAAATATGTAAATTTTTCACGTTGTCATAGGTCAGGGAAATTTTTTTTTAAACCTGGAAAAGTCAGTGAAGTTGAAAATGAAATTTCTAGGGGAACCCTGCTGTGGGTTTGTGGACCCAAAACGGTCTAACCATGCACCAGGTTTGGTATGATTTACGAACGAGTGAGTCTAAATACACAACTTGTGAAAAGTGTATAAGGTTAAATTGTAGTGCCGTATCGTCCTGTATAGCTACTAGTATACTTAATTCATTTTCTTGCCTCATTTTCAAATCTGCCTCGACCTTGTTCGTTTCTTCCTCCCCCACAAGCATAAAAACCTCGCTCTATTTTCCCCATGCATTTTATAACTATACTGTATATATTATTAAATGAAAAAGATAAATAAAAATTCCGTCAGTATATATGGTTGTCCTTAGGGATCTCCTCGTTTTAAAATAAACAGGGTGTCACGAAACTCCATATTCATAGACAAAAATGCACTTGAAAGTTTTATTTGGAATCATTCATAAAGGACGTCCTGTATTTTTACAGGTTTTTAGACATCCCCCCCCCCTCTCCCCCACATATTCCGTCCGATTTCCTCATGTGGTCCATTTTCACATACACTCCACCCCTTGCCGGACGTCCTTTATGGATGGTCCCTTAGAGATCTCCTCGTTTTAAAATAAACAGGGTGTCACGAAAGTCTATATTCATAGACAAAAATGCATCTGTAAGTTTTATTTCAGTAAATGCTGAAATGGACAACCCAGCGCGTGTTCTGGAACGGTGACGATAGAGTTCGGACGTCGGATGACCCCGAAAATCTCGGAGGCCGATGAAGTGATCCTCACTTTCCGATTCACCTGTCTCGGAAACGTTTGATATATGGAAAAGTATTTCGAGAAATCTTGTATAGTCATGGTTGAAGTGCCCTCTTTATTTCGCCAGAACCCACAATTTCTTCCGGGTTTGATGAAAATCGGAAAAAAATATATGCGTGAAAGAACTGATTCACGGTGCCTGATCCTACAGTATGTATATTTAGGGGACTGTACACGATAAATAATACTGTCAAGCCAGTATTACTTATCGTGTAGGGTTAATAAAACGTGGACTGATATGCAGTATTGATAAAAATCCGGATTTTGGAATCAGTACTGGGGCGTGGTTTGGTAATTGTAGGCGTGATTATAAGCATGCCGTCAGTAGTACTGACGATATTGATTGCACTCTCATCAGTAATACATCAGTAATTTAGATGGCGCACCTCGTCATATACCTGACATCATGCAGTATGGAACATGTAGACCGAGCATTTTCAAATTGCGCCACTATGTGCGCGCATGCGCAGAATGATCGCCGTTACTGATCGTGGAGAATTGAGCGCTAATAAAGCAAAATAGCGTCAGTTAAACCGATCGTGTAAGGTGGGACGGTATTGAAGGTGACTGAAACAACATTTTTGGAGGTATTGACAGTAAACCCGATCGTTCGCAGTCCCCATAATTATGGCGTCAACTCGGAACACGGACATTTTAAAATTTTAATGTCGTGACACGGATATTGAGAAAGAAGTGTGTGGATGATATTAAGCATGGCGCGACCGAGTCATTACTTAGCGTGTTTAGCCGTCCATGGACGATATTGTCATCCTTCATCGACGTATATTATAACTAACATTCATTCACTTCCGCCATCCTTGGCGTTTTTTTTAAAACCTGTTTCTAAATAATGCAATAAGGAAAAATGCCCACATTCGAGATCTACAAATAGGCCAAGCGTGCAGCCGAGCCAAAATGGAGGTATTTTTAGATAGTCAGTATTTATATTTCTATCCTGCAACGAGGAGCGCTTTTGTTTTTAGCGTCTTAAGTCGCGCCATAGCGTTGTAGCGGAATGTGGTAAAAGCGCGTGTGATAAGTGAAATTGTAGTGAAAATGCAACCGTTTCCGAGTAGCGCCAACGGTCGATGGGTCGCTACTCTTTGGACACGAGGAATTTTGGACAATTCGGCAGCCGCGCGGCTCGCTCCTCATGGCCACCCCCTGCTTCGATAGGTTCACCAGGTTGGTAAATGCCGAGCTATACGCGCAAAAACACTTAGCGTTTTTTAAAAATAAGTTCAGTTCTACGTGCACTTTAAGCATCTTTCTAAACTAAACCGAGTTCGAACCAGTCATGAGCGAATTTTGGGTATAAAGGGAGTCACGCCCTATATCCCGTGTCCGGAATGAACGATGCAATTCGGATAGACGTTTGACCCTGATCCCATGCAGCTGCGATGAATGCAACGAATTCGATGGATACTCTAGGATCCATTATTTTTGCGTACGATCGAGTTGAATCATTTTCAAAGTGATCTCAATGGACGCGGTTTTTTTTGTTTTTTTTTTTTAATTTAGGGTCATTTATATAGCTCCTTTATCTCACGTAGTCTGCAAGGACCCCTATAAGGGACCTATCAACGATCGAGACTATCGTCAATATTTGCTCAAATTGACAATACAATTGATCATGATAAGGTGGAATGATGAATCATGACAATAATCCAGATTTTGGCGTCATTATTGGGGCGTGGTGTGGTAAATAGAGGCGTGTTTTAGGATATCAATAGTAGTATTCGCAAGATTGATGGTGCGCATCAATATTTCGGTCAATAGTATTGATCGTGTATAGGGTTTATCCTATTAATACTCCCGATTTCAGTTTGCTACGTGAGGTCGCCACCACGATATATATACGGAGTGCTAAATCCTAAGCCAGTGTGCACTCGTGTGCTACCCTGCAGTGGGTGACGCCTCGCATACCTAATGGCGAATTCGACTCACCCAAAAAGTGCACACCGGGTGCACGTTTCTGCACCCGTTCCGTTCCGCATACTTCACTGAATTGGGTGCACCCTACGTTTCCTATTCGACTGGATACACCTCGTGCACCCAACATGGCGGATAGGGTGGTCGGGAGGTCGCATCGCGCAATACATAGCACGTGATCGGTTTACACCCACCAGAACATGCACCTGCACCTGGTGTAATGAGCCGAATTCGCCATAAGTTTCGCCACTAAGTGCATGCGCACTCATGAATGCGCAAAATGATTGCCAAAATGTCGACCAGACTCGCCGCATATAGGTGCTTCTCCTGTGTTGAATTCAATGCAATGAAGCTAAGCTATTGTCATTTTAAATGGTCGTGTAATGAAGGGGAATGATGGCCTTCGTCAATATGCTCGATATATAGGCCCCTAAAGAGTAGGGTGTGTCGATGACGATTTCAGAAATTTATAGAATACATGTATTATGTACTCTTATTGATATTCTGAATTTAAATTTCTGCATATAAAGATGTAACGGTTTACGTGATGACATTTCAACTCGGTGTAAATCCGAACGTAGGAGGAGCCTTTCAAGGTGCTCTGGTTCCCTCGGACGCGATAGACAATGTCCGAGCCCAATTCGGGCGTGTTAAAATTGGACCATATATTAGTATACGTGTATTTTAATTTTGATAATGCGTAAATCCAGCGCTGAATTTATATTATGATGCTGAAATTTGTGATTTCGCTTTATAACATCAATATGAGGTATATTTCTGTCTGCGGTTGTTTGGAGAGACGGAACATAATTTATATATAAATATATAGGAGTATTTCTGAAAAAGACTTTACGAATCGTACTTAGGCGGCCTCGAAGTCCCACGTATAAAATGAATGCATTCGGTGGTCTATAACTCGAGTGAATTTTTAAAGCAGTGAGCGTTTGGATTTTGCGCGTGCACGTGATTTCCCGACTGCCAAAGAGCGTTTCGCGGAACTTCCGTTTGAGTCCCGCTATAATTATTCTTGTACAGTATACTGTATATTCAGTACATCGGTACGCGGACGTGAAAAAGGATACCGTATAGAACTAGTTTTCAGCTATAGTGCACGTTCGCAGGATGCTTTCGCAATCCGTTTTCCGAACTAAGTTTTAGCATTTTCTCATCTACTCCGCATTTTCTTTAAAACTTTGGCATTTCTCCGGAGGATTCGTAAAGATGGTCGAAGACTTGGCCGTGTAATGTATTATCGAACATTTTCTTCATATAGATTTAGTATCGTGCATGTGATGTTAAGGGCGAGCAAATACTTATAGGTTCCTGGTTTACGGCGACACAAAGTCGAGCAACTACGTGTAAATATGAAGCAGACCATAAATGAGCAAAGTTATATCTGAAAATAAGACATGTTCAAAGGGTTCTGTTTTTTAGAATGATGTGAATTACGAGTAATTAAAATGAAATTTGTCAATTATAGAAACATAAATGAAGTCTTAATTACTTTCAGTTTGAAATTTTCTTTTTAAAAAGCCACGGTTAGTAAAATGCTCAGAAATGTGCGCTTGAGTTTTCGGACACGCCTAAAATTGTCAACTTTCCAGATATTATTTTCCCCGTGTATGTTGAGTCGTGTCTCCGTTGAAGCGCTGATCGTACACGTATAAAAGCAGTCACACACGGGGAAAGTTATACATGCAGTAAAACCTGTATAGAGTGACCACCAAAAAAAATGCAATGTTGGTTACTGTACACAGGTGATCACTATTCAAAGAATGCCTGAATTAAATTAAAATGAACCTAAACAGTTGGTCACCATTCAAAGGTGGTCACTTTTCCAGGTTTTACTGTATCTGGAAACTGCAATTTTAGTCGTGTCCGAAAAGTCAAGCGCATATTTCTGAGCATTTTACTAACCGTGGCCTTTAAAAAGGAAAATTTCAAACTAAAAGTTGAAATTCTAATAATTTTTATAATTGACAAATTAAAACATTTCATTTCTCGTAATTCACATTCTAAAAAAACCAGCACTTCTTGAACATGTCGTATTTCCAGATATAATTTTCCTCGTGTATTTAAGTGGCTTAAGCGCTTATTGGAGCTGCTCGTCGCGTAAACAATAGGCGCGACTCCGAACAATTAATGTTAATCGACGATCGTTTTTGTTCGGCGAATCAGTAAACGCGCAGTTGACTTCTGACAAAAACTTCATTGTTTGACGCCATACGCGATAGGACACCAGGGAATAAAATTGTAACATTATTATTCTTATTCTAAGAGATGATTAACGAACATCGCGGGAGGTTATTCTATCGCGATATAAGATAAGTTATCTCTTAAAATAAGGCCTTTTTTAGACGAGGACTTCCTGTAAGGCCATTCTTTTATACCTATATAGGATGTGTCAATACCCCCTTCTCAATAGATTGGGTCAAAAATTCCAAATAACTTTCTACGGATATT
Organism: Ommatoiulus sabulosus; assembly: GCA_034697705.1. Lineage (NCBI taxonomy): Eukaryota > Metazoa > Arthropoda > Diplopoda > Julida > Julidae > Ommatoiulus > Ommatoiulus sabulosus. The sequence goes on along the minus strand of JAQGAO010006824.1, from coordinate 6,583 downwards.
GTATTCCTTCATCGCCTTTTTATTTCTGTTCCTTTAAACGACGTATATTTAAACGTGTTTTATAATCTTGAATATTATCGGGGAAGGTGATGTCCGTGTCATGTTGGACGTCAACTTTGAAAAACGAAATTCCTGCATGAGATCGCTCGTTAATTTTGATCGTGACATTACCCCGATAAGAGACTGCCCGGGTGGACAAAATAGATATGGCCATATATAGAAAAAATTAAATATGGCCAATTTCTTGTATGGCCATATTTAATTTTTTCTATATATGGCCATATCTATTGACCATAAATAAGGCCTTAATGCCCATATTTATCCTGATTTGTAGATATGGCCAGAATTTTTCAGATTTGTAAATATGGCCAGATATATCCACATTTGTTGACATATGGCCACATCTTCCAATTGTTTAATTGTTGAAGAGAAAAATTACAATGAATTGCCATAAATTGGCAATTAATTCACAAACATTGCCATATACAGATTGTGCCTTTTCTATGGTTTTCCTAATTTCCCTATAGGCTATATAGTTCTTCCCATATCTGGACATTTGCAGATCCATATCTGGATATATATAAAAAATGGTTAGGGAACATTAAGTAAGCCCATATATGGACATTACCATATGAGGCCCTATATAAAATTAAGTATGGCCATATTTGGAACGCCATATATAAGACAGTTCTGGCCATATTTAATTTTTCCACTCGGGAAGATACTGTACGCAAGATTGTATTTCCCAGAAATGAAATTTATAGATTTGCTACTGGTGTAAATTCTAAATGTTTCATTTTCTTTTATTTCAACATCGATGCACTTCCCATTTTTGTTCTGACAATGGCTCGGATTGTAGAGCTACTTAACGTTAAAATATTGGACGGCTGAATTTTGTCATTTCATTATTTGTAATCAAGAAGACATACGTGTAAATATTCGTGATCTATCAATGTCTCGATTATCTTATAGTTAATCTATAAAATGCAGCTTGTAAGGTCCTAGCGTATATACGAAGCCATATTTTACAGAAATGAAATACTACAAATTTAACTGAAGTATACTCGCTTAACGTAGCAGTTTCCTCCGTATGTCAACACGTAATCACTGGTTGTATATTTTCTAGTGGACAATGGCTTCGAATATAAGGTTTCACAACATGAAATACCTTAAAAGCTAGTCTAGTAACCAAACTCCAAACCGATTTTGCGTACGAATCGGATATTTTCCTATATTGGTTTCGTATTACTTACCTTCTTGATCGTCTAAGATTGATGTTTTTTTAAAAAAAATTTGAAGGCTATTTTTTAATATCAAATTTTTCGTACGTATTGCCTTTCAGTTAAAAGAGTGATTTAAATCACTCGGAAACTTCATCTTCAGATTTCATCGATGTCATCATGAGTATACATTTTGCAAATTTTAGCTTTTGAAAGGTTTCGGTTATTGATTCTCGATGTAGTAGGAAGTCAAATTTTTCATTCGGTTTTTCGTGAGGTAATTTTTTTTTCGTTTCAGTTACATTTCTTCGATTGTAATTTCAAACCCTCGGGTCATTCAGAATAAAGGCGAATGAGCTTTCTGAAAATGATACCAGATATTATCATTTTAGGACGTTTACATATTTCTATAAAACGAAAATATCCCACGGCTTATATTTGATGTTAACGTGGTCTAAACGAGTATCGAATCGTTCGTTACTATTTTAATATCATAATTTTGATTCCCGTTCACTCGACCACCCGTAATTTGACATCACTAAGTCATCTCGGCACGGTCAACAATATCGAGTGTCAATTTGGCTCGACCGTTGTTAATTATAGAACTAAGGGGGGGTTGCCCTCTTTTCAGTTAATAATAATACCCTCGCATTTGTTATTGGTGCAGTCATCCTTTTTGGCACAACTGCCTTTTGTCGCTCTTATCTACAGTGACCACATTTTGGTATTGCGTGCCCATGCCTTGTTTACCGATGTAACAAAAATGGCTCTCGTAGGTAGATCTTTACATTATATTCAGCGTGTGGTGGTCATTTCTGTTGTCCGTGTCCGCGCAAAACTTGAAATATTGCCCGTTTCACTCGACTGCATGCAGTGTGGCTGGGGATTCACGAATATCCATCAAGCTTTTCAAACCTCGGGACAAGAATAACAGAAAATGGGGACGTCGTTATTAATGTCCTACGATTTTGACATTATTTGTCGGATAAATCGGATATTGCGGAGTAAGTTAAATCCCGACTCGTGAATAGTTTCTCGATAGTCTCTCAGTGCTTCTTCCGCTATGGAAATCGGTGTTTTTACTGTATTTTTTGAGTTTTCCAACCTTCTTTAGTTGGGTTTTTCACTCTGAAAACTATACTGAATCGTTGACAATGTTTCTGTGGTTTTTTTCTAAACCAGTTTGATTGGTTTGAGAATAAAATTCATCGAGAATGCATCAATATACCTATTTATTCATAAACGGACAATGCATTTTGAAATTTATCAATTCATAGGGGTCTTCATATTACCGAATGATGTTTTTCTTTATTATTTAATCTAGAAATAGTGTGGGTTGAATTTATAAACTTGTATAACTGAAGATCAGCCCATGCACCTTCAGAAGTGACACAATTGAAATATTTACAATTTGTTATTCAGTAGAGTAAAATGAGCTCAATATACAGTGAAAACGACACATCTTTGATTTCCGCAGTTGTTAAATAACTCTATGGGTGCGAGCACAAAGAATGCTAATTGCAGGCGCTTACCACTCGGCGTGCACTAGCGCCACCAAGCGGGATAAGAATGCGGCATGCTTTTTAAATGAGGGCGCGTACGAAGAAAGCTTACCCGAGCCAGGCTGAGCTTTCAAGGAGTGCTGATAAGCTTTCAAGACTTCTTTTTTTGGAAAACTTAAAGCAGATTTTTAAGGCACAGAGTGGCACACAATCACCATTGGTCAAAAGTGTAGTCATGCACATATGTACCGTAAAAACGCGTCCTGCGCTCATCGTGAGATGCTAATGCGCATGTGCGAGGTTTTACGTGGAATGTTTCACCTAGCACAACGTATGCCGTGGCGCCACCGAGCACACTGACCATCACGCTGATATCAGCGTTCAATTGTGCGCCCCAAAGCTGGAAACAAGAAGCTGAAAGAAGCGCGTCGAAAGTAAGCATTCTTTGTGCTCCCATTTGTCTCAATTCAATTCAACTCAGTACCCTACTTTCAGTAAATGAATACCATGTGGTAGGGGGGTGAAACGAACGGTGGTTGTCACTTCCGAAGTGGAAGTTTGGAAGTATTTTCTCCATTTACTCCATGACCTGAGCTCACTATTGTGCTTTAATACTTGGGCCAGTGACCATTTTCAGCGCGTTAACTTTTGGACGGACAATCTTATTTCATTATGCATGATCTCCCATCGGTTACGAATTAAAACGTTGATGTTGTTGGAGGAGCCTCGCAACTCGTGTATATACTCGGATGCCATTTTCCCAATAGTCTTGCAGGCTCTCTTAAATTGCTTTTCGTCCGTAGGTTTGTTTGTGCTTTCGCTCACAAATTGGCTACTTTCTCGCGATTAATTTTTTATGTTTTAATCTGGCTCTTCTCGTCCATTCGCCGCTGAGACTCGTATAAGAGCTGATAATTCGTAATTTATAGACGACTCGGGCACCAGCGACCGTTGAAGTTAAGCCGGAGGAATTTGCGCCAGGTAACCGCTCTCTCCAGTTAAGTCCGAGCGGTAATGGACGAGAAAAGCATTTCTTCGAGTGCCTTCCTTCCTTATTCAATCACTTAAAATGAACCCCATGCAGATGCTTTTTACTCTATTTCGCTACACTCGCTTCGCTAAATTACCAGAAGAATTCCCAGAGTGCGAGAAAATGCACTCCTATGAGTTAAACATCCAAAAATATGACATTTTCATATAAAATACTAGCTGTATAACCCGGGGAAGCTAAAAGAAACTATAAACACTCACCTGTTTTTCAATTGAGTATTATCGATACCTTGGACTTCATGGTTGGACCGAGTGAAGTTTAATTTCTATTTGTAATGGGTGGGCTATTGAACCGCGGCCATATTGGGAGTCAAATTGAGGGTTTTTTGTGTGTAAAATGTGCGAGAATGGAGAAAGGGTAATGTTTTCGGGATCGCTAACCCCCCCTAGTTTAATTCTCGGGTGTTGAAATTTTGGAGCAATATAAGCTTTTTAATATACACAATAATATATCTTATTGATTTTAAAATGTTTATAATATTGTCGCATTTTTTCGGGTCAATTTTATCCCGTAAATGAACTCTATTCTTCGAAGGCTGCCATCAACGGCTGAAATATTTATGAAAATATTAAATGAGTTAATATTTGATCTAATGTACGTTATAAATAAGCTAGCTGTCATTGACCGGAAGTATTGAAAATCATTCGCTTTTTGCTCTTAGCTAAATTATTTACAACTATCTTTTTTTTATTTCGAGGCGGGGCGGAGTACGTTTTCTAACTCGATGTTTCGATTATCCAGAAATCGATTTCTTGTTGAATGTATTTATGGGAATTTCACTAGCTACCAAAAAGTGAGGTTAAAAGGTTGCTGTTGCTTCTTACTGTACATTTTGCAATGGGAAAATTAGCATAAATTTCAAAATGCATTTTATAACAAAATGTAGCTCTCGTACGATAATATTTCTTTTGTTTTGTCTTATTATTTTTTTTTTGATTTTCTTAAAACTCATGTCCCGAAGTAACAAATTTCGTATACAGAAAGTTTGCTAAAAACAAAAGATAGATGCGTCTATTCACGATTTTTAGATAAAGTCTTTAGGAGAAATACATAAATTACGAGGATAATAAGAGATATATAGTTGAATATATCCATGAATTTTATTAATGTACGACATGATGCATAAATCTTTACATGATACAGTAATATCATCTTAGTTTAAACCAGTAATGATACTCTCAATATCTACAGCGTACTTCATTTTGGCTATACTTCTTATATATGCGAGCAGATTCTTAACTCCAGCTCTAGAATTCCTCGTTTTAATATTTCATGACTTCTTGAAACTTTGTCCTTTTCTTGGCTACCTGCGTATATTCTTCGCGTAACGAAATTTCCCCGGTGTAAGCTCGCCCAACAAGTAGAGGTCGCTCTAGGGCTTTTTTCTACTCGGTATAGATTCTTTATCTCTGCGAGAAGGATCTCTGTCTTCTCGTACTTTTAAAACATTTCAATTTTTAATGCGCCTTTCGGCAGTTTCTTATTTAATATTCTGATATCTCTTTCGTTTTCCTTTTTTTTTTCTTTTTTTGTTGAACCATCGAGTGAAGTTTTGAAGCGCCGCATCAGTTAGGTCACGCATGAAGGGTGCATATTTTAGGAATTTTCTGAAAAGTCAAAGGTTGATACGTAAATGACACGCTATTGAGCCCGTTGAGTGATTGTCTACATTCTAAGGGTGCGAGCACAATGAATGCTTACTTTCGACGTGCTTATTTCAGCTTCTTTCGTGCTTTTTTCCAACTTTGTGGCGCACAATGAACGCTGATATCAGCGTGATGGTCATTGTGCATGGTGGCGCCACTGCACGCGTATTGCACGATGAGCGCGGGACACGTTTTTACTCTACATATGTGCATGGCTACACTTTTGACCAATAGTGATCCGCGTGCCACTCTGCGTCTTACAAATCTGCTTTCGGATTTCCGAAAAAGAATGTTACTAACATTCTCGAAAGCTTATAAGCGCTTCTTGTAAGCTCGGCTAAGCTTTCTACGTGTGCACCCTTATTTAAAAAGCATGGCGCATTCTTATCCCGCTCGGTGACGCTAGTGTTCGCCGAGTTGTAAGCGCCTGCAATAATAAGCGTTCTTTGTGCTCGCACCCTAAGTACTTTGCGATGACGGATGAATTCGTATTTTGGTTTCAAAATTTAGTCGTATATACTGTATGTATTTTTTTCTGATTTTGCAATTTGAGCTTCACAGGTGGTTTTTTACGTTTTGGCTCGGTATAGTCTGAGTATTATTTGTTAGTTTTTAACTTCAATGCTCGTTAAATTTACGATGAGATTAGATTGTCATTCTGTCTACTCTTAGCATCGTGCGAGAAAAAAGTATATCTGTATTTTTTTAAAGTTGAATGGTTGCTGAAAACGTTCATCGTTGGGTTTGCTCGAATGTTGGCTGGTGATATATGTTCTCCAGATGCTCTCTTCCCACTCCTGAAAACAAATGGTGGTCAGATCATGGTCCAGTGCTTTCGATATTATTTTCAAATGACAATATATGCTATACATAAATAGACGAGCTACGGCGCTGCTTTCGAAGAGAAATCATGCGGAGTTTCAATTTTTTTTCTATATATTCTGAACAGCGTGACGCGTTTTGGAGCCACCAAAATGGCTAACGGTGAATCGAACCTCATCGAGATGAACTTACTCACTTTTTACGAGTTTCTGATAATAGCGACTCATTTCCAGTCCCCACTCTAGGGTATGGACGAATAATGTTAACAGGGTTGCCACTGACCTGCGAAGTCAGGCAAAGTCAGGCAAAACTGAAAAAGTCAGGCAACTTTGTCAAAATTTA
>JAQGAO010006823.1:0-11884 GCA_034697705.1 Ommatoiulus sabulosus | reverse complement strand
GCTGAGTGGTTAGCATTCTCGCCTCGCATTCGGTAGACCCGGGTTCGATTCCCGTGTCGGCTATCCTCGATTGTGGTCCCTTGTGATCCCTTTAAAGTTCCTTAATAAATCGACCATGTCCGTAATCCTTTCTCATCAACTCTGACTTCAAATTCGGAATTTTTTCTGGCGAATTCTTGACCACTTCGATCAGTTATATTAATTCAGCGAATCGCTTTAACCTACTAGAGTATTTTTTGTTTTGTTTTGCACTGATAAATTATTACGAGTTGATTTTCGATTCGTTTAATATCCGATTACTGTAAAATACTTCATAAACTGTAAATAGTGTCCATAAATTAAAAAAAATATTAAGCCTATCAGGGTTCCTCCAGACCTGGAAAACCTGGAAAAGTCAGGGAACTTGAAAATGTATAGAAAAGATGGTAACATTTTTACATTTATAAAAGAATAAATTTAACAAAATTTCCAACAGTTTCTGAGGACGGATTTGCAAAATTCTCCACGTTTTCCAAGTACAATTTTGCAAAACTTAATTTTACAAAATTACATACAAAATTGTCAAATTTTCAAAATTTATTCACGCAATTTGTTTTTTTAATTTTATAATTTTCTTTTGTAAATTTAAAAAAAAAATATTTTAATGAGTCGATTTTGGAAAACATGTCAATTTTTGACATGGTCATTGGTCAGGTAATTTTTTTTACACCTGGAAAAGTCAGGGAAGTTGAAAATGAAATTTCTGGGTCAACCCTGTTGATAAAATTTTTCATAAATTGTCCGATTATTAACACTTCTTTCACTTAGCTTTTCCTTTTTTTTGTTGAAATTGTACGAAAGTGAATGACCCGTTAGATAACTTGTTTTTTTTCGTAATTTTTTTGCCACATTACTAAACATCTTGGGAAATTTTGAAGGTGGAATTAGTACACACTACGAAGGAAGGAATTTCGGACAGGGCTTTATAGTTTTTGTTTTAATTTTGTTTCGATAATGAGTTTAAAATCTGTTTAAGATAAAATAGAATATGGCGTTGACACCATGACGTCATAGGAGGACCTTGAAATTTGATTTGAAATTTCGATAAACTCACTCAAATGATAAAGCGTTTAGTTGTGAGCATGGGTTGTTTAGTGGTGGAATAATCACCTGCCACGCGGGCGGCCCGGGTTCGATTCCCGGTCATTTGACGTTTTTTAAATTTTTTTTAAATATATATATTTTTTAAGACAATTTCAATAATCTAAATTCGTTATATCGGATTTTTAATGATCCACCGTCAAGTCGGATAAAAGGAAAAGAATGTTTCCGAAACATTTTTGGGCAACATTCGCCAGAAACTGAAAGAGAAACTTCTTTTCGCAACACGTGTTTCGTTAATAATTATGTCCTAGTCAAAATATACTTTAGATTATTTTTAACTAGCTGGAAGGCCCGGCTTTGCCCGGGCTGTGCTTAAAAAAACTCATCTATCAGCTGTCACCTATACCGATAATAATGCGATATCTGAATTCATACGAGTTGTTATCTGATTAATTAAATATCCGATTACTGTAAAATGCTTCCTAAACTGGAAATTGTATACGTAACCTTTTAAAAAAAATATATTTAATCTATTAGGGTTCCCTTAGACTTGGAAAATCTTGGAAATGTCAGGGAACTTGAAAATGTCTTGTAATGTTGGAAACGTTCATCCAGTACAAATTTGAAAAATTTACAACAGTTTCTGCAGAGGACAAATTTGAAAATTTTCTTTCGTTTTCCGAAGACAAATTTTAAGTTTTCCACGTTTTCCGTGGACAAATTTTAAGATTTTCACGTGAAAAATTGTTAAACGTTTTCCGAGGACAAATTTTAAATTTTCCACGTCTTCCGAGAACAAATTTTTAATTTTACACGTTTTCCGCAGACAAATTTTAAGTTTTCCACGTTTTCCGAAATCAAAATTGAAAAAAATTATTCAACGCTTTCTGAGGACAAATTTGAAATTTTCCACGTTTTCCGAAGACAAATTTGCAAGTTTTCCACGTTTACCGAAGACGAATTTTCCGAATATTAATTTTTCAACATTTTCAAACATTTTCCGAATTGCGTTTACTTTATTTAATTTATTTTCGTATACATTTTTATCGCAATTTTATGATTCCTGGGCAAAGCCGGGTTTTCCAGCTAGTATTAATTGAAACAAAAAACAAAAATCTTGACTTAAAGATGAGTTTGAAAAAATTTTTAAAAAAATTATCATAGACATATTAACTCTTATTTTATTTCGTTCTATAATTTCTAAAAGTAAGAAAATTCGTTCTAGAAATAAAATTCGAGAAATTGTTCGTTATAAGATTTAAATTAAAGTTTAATGGATATGCAAAACATAATTAGAACTACCCGCAATTTGCATATTAATTTTTATTCATTTTTGTCATTAAAGATATAAACCAACTTCGTGAGGAGGTACCGAGTGAGGTGACTGAGTGGTTAGCATTCTCGCCTCGCATTCGGTAGACCCGGGTTCGATTCCCGTGTCGGCTATCCTCGATTGTCATCCTCGATTTTCATGGTTTTCCACAATTCCTTACAGGCGAATGCCGGGATAGTTCCTTAATAAGTCGGCCATGACTGTAATCCTTAATTAAAGTTTGCGTGTTAAAAAAAAATGAGTTGGTATGGCCAGCTGGGAATAGAAAAATTCGCATAGAACTCCCTTTTGATACCACTTTTTTATTATTTTTAGTTTTTTTTGCATAATTACAATAGTTTTAGAATAAGCTACTGTGTTTAAACGACTATTAGACGTAAGATCCTACTTATCTTTTATGCTATTTTTATACTAAGTTACTCGTTGATGAATATACTCATACAGTGAAACCGGGAAAAGTGACCACCTGTTTATGTTGACCACTTTTTAGTGTTTTGTATTTTCTAGTGTGGACTTCCTGCATAAAAATTCTCTGTATTGGTGGTACCAGTGACCACTTGTCTATTGTGTACAGTGACCAGTGTGGTGTTGTCTTTTTTTTCAATTTTTACATTGTCAATGCACCTTATAAAGTGACCAGATGACGGATGAGTCATATTACATCGTTCTTTAACCCATGGACATGATGATTCTGTACTTTTTTGGTTTTGTGGTTTTTTACTACATTTATTACAGTCCACATGTGTATGTACAGTGTACATGTTCATTATTTAATGTAATTCACGCATTCTTTGTATAGTGACCACCTGTGTACGGTGACCAATTTTGCATTTTTTTTGGTGGTCACTATTTAACAGGTTTCACTGATTTGAAAAAATTAAAGAATAAGTTGAACATAACAGAATAAAGAAACATACATGTATAAGCAACTTTTTTTTAAAAAAAACACGTTTCTTTTACTACAGAATATTAACTTTAAAACTTTAACAAAATGTTAGTTAAAAGCCATTGATTCAAAACTAACTCCAAAAAAAAACACTTTTTTATAATTAAATTCTAGCAGAATAATATTTCGACATTAGTGTTAATTTTTTTTCTGAATGACGTCACCAAAACTAGTTTAATTAGCTAACTGATAAACAAAAATAATAATCATAATAATAATTCAGGATTTTTTTTAAAAAAAAATTCAAATATTGGAATAAGAGATGAAGATATTAACTTTTATATTTAAACTAAATTTTTAATTTCAGTAATGTTTCTTATAATGCACTTCTTAACAAATTTTCGTAGTTATTGAAGAAGTTAAAACTACAACTTAAGATAGTGAGATTTATACAAAAAAATAAAAAGGATATTATTATTTTACATCACTACTAAAATCCGCGTTAATGACTTAGTTAATTAAACTTAATTGGAAATGATGTCACGCGTTTTGGTGACGTAATTGAAGATTGTACCGAAATCAACTTATTTTAAAATTTTTTGGAAAATGTTGTTCTAAATTGTATTTTAGAATGTTTGGTTTTTACGGATTTACGGTATTTTCATATCAAGTTTTCACACCATTTTTTTCAAATAACGATTTTAAATTTAATATTTCTGATGTAATAAATCCGTGAGTTGCTCAATTGTCAGCAAAATTTCGCTATAAAATTTGAATAGTTCGCAAAATTATTCAAACTTTTAAAAAAACATAAACAAATCTGAGATGGGAAATTCAAACAAAGCGCTTTTAACGAAATATTTTAAATTTTAGTCCAATTCATTTATTCAAAAATTGTTGTAGACGACACAGACTAGGATCACTAAACTGTCCGCAAAACTATATTTTTGCATAAAAATAATCGAAAAATAATGACGAAATTTAGAGCAAACATATGTTTTGGTTCCATCAAAGTTTACGACCGGGAATGTTTTTTTCGAAACTATACATGTTTGCCACAGTTCGGGAATTCAAAACAGTAGACTTTCACAAAATATTTAATTATTTAAAATAAAACTAAACTACTTGGAACCGAACCTAGGTACAACGAATGACCGCCGAGCATTCTACCACGGAGCCACCGATGTTTGTTATACTTAGAAATACTTAAATCCATTCAGCAAATCAATTTAACCTATATTATTAGATGTCTATTGTCTATTGAGGTTCCCTTAGACCAGAAAAATTTTGGATTAGTCAGGGAACATGAATATGTCTGGAAAAGTTTTTACATTTATTTAGTAGAATCCAGGAGAATTTTAAATTTTCCACGTTTTCCGTGGACAAATTTTTAATTTTCCATGTTTTTCGAGAACAAATTTTAAATTTTCCACGTTTTTCGAGAACAAATTTTAAATTTTCCACGTTTTCCGAAGACATGTTTTAAATTGTCGACGTTTTCCGTGGACAAATTTTAAGTTTTCCTCCTTTTCCGAAGACAAAATTGAAAAAGTGTTGAACGTTTTCCGAGGATAAATTTAAAATTTTCCACGTTTTCTGAGAACAGATTTTCAACCATTTTCCGAATAACGCTTACTTTATTCGATTTATTTTTGTATACATTTTTATGGCAAATTTATGATTCCCCGGGAAAACCTGGTTTTCCAGCTAATTTTTAAACAAAAAACCAAACTTCTGACTTGAAGATGAGATCAAAAAATTAAAAAAAAAACTAATTAAAGATATATTAACTCTTATGTCGGTCTCGTTCTATGATTTTAAAAAAATAAGAAAACTCGTTCAATAATTAAAATTAGACATAAAGTTCGTTATAACATTTCAAATAAAGTATGTTGTTATCGGTTAAGATATAAAGGAAATTAGGAAATGGAAAACATACTAATTAATACACGCAATTTGTATTTCAATTTTCATTCATTCGAGGCATTGAAAATATGAACCCATGTTAAAAAGAAGTACTGAACGAGGTGTCTGAGTGGTTAGCATTCTCACCTCGCATTCGGTAGACCCGGGTTCGGTTCCCGTGTCGGCTATCCTCGATTGTGGTTTTTCATGGTTTACCACAATCCTTTGAGGCGAATGCTGGGATAGCTCCTGTAATAAATCGGCTATGACTGTAATCCTTTCTAACAACCTCTGCCTTAACTAACGTGTAAGGTTGGAATTTACATTACTTCCTCAATTAACGTGTATTTATATCAACGTTAGGAAGTAACTTTATATTCTTGATCACTTCCGTTTCTCGTTGTTTTTCACCTACGAAAATTCTCTAATTTTTTTAAAAAAAAGCAAAGTCAGGGAAGTTGAAAAGGAAATTTCAATGGGAAACTTGTGATAAAATTTTTGGAGAATCGATATGGACGATGAAATCGCATCGCTAATTCTTTAATTGTTTATTTTTACAGGGTTTTTTCAGACTTGGAAATCCTGGAAAAGTCAGGGAACTAGTAAATGACCTGGAAAAGTCAAGAAAGATATGTTTATTTTGAAAAAGTTAGGGAAATTCAACTCAGTCATGGCGATCCAAAATTAATACTTCTACATGGTTAGCTCAGGGCCCATTTTACGAGTTCAAATTTGCAAAATTTTCTAAGAAAAAAAATTGTTTAGGATTGTAAGAAAAACAAAATTTTAAGTGAGAAGCTATTTATTTTTTTAAAATGTCTCGAACGTATATCTGAGAATATTTTACTAATAATGAAACAAAAAACAAAGATCCTGACTCGAATATGAGATTATCAGTTTTAAAAATATAATGAAAGATAAATTAACTCTTTATTTAATTTCGTTCTATGATTTCTAAACGGAAGAAAATTCGTTTCAAAATTTAAAAGAAGAGATAAGGTTCGTTATAACATTTCAATTAAAGTGTACTCAGAAAATTTTAAAAATTTGTTAAAATATATTAAAATGTTTCAAATTTGGCAAAATTGTCTTGAATTTTTGAAAACATGCACAAAATTGTCCTCAGAATTCTTTTAAATATTTCTGAAAACATTTGCAAAATTGTCCTGAAGAATGTTTAAAATTTAGTAAAATATGTCGAAAGTTTCGCAAAATTGTCTTCTATTAACTTTGATAACATTCGCAAAAACGTATTTAAAAAATGTCGAAAAATTGGCAAAATATATTATAAATTGTGCAAAATTGCCTTTTAAATATTTTAGAAAACATTCGCAAAATTGTACTTTTTTGTACTAATTGTGCAAACTTTTACTCAGAAAATTTTGAAAATAAGGCAAGATATCTTTTCATGTCCTCTAAAAATGTTTAAAGTTTCAAAAAATTGTGGAAAATTATCTTCTAAATGCATATTAATTTGTATTCATTCAACGCATTAAAGATATGAACCCACGTTGTAAAGAAGTACCGAGCGAGATGGCTTATTGGTTAGAATTCTCGCCTCGCATTAGGTAGACCCGGGTTCGATTCCCGGGTCGGCTATCTTCGATTGGCTATCTTTATTAAATCGGCCATGACTGTAATCCTTTCTAACAACCTCTGCCTTAACTAGGTGTAGAGCAATTTTCTAGCAATGTTAGGAAATAACTTTTTATTCTTGATCACTTCCGTTTCTTTTTGTTGCCCCTGTCAAAAGTTCTTTTATTTTGCAAAAAAAGCCAAGTCAGGGAAGTTGAAATTTCTATGGGAAACCAGTTATGGTATTTTCGGAGAATCGGTTTGGACGATAAAATCGTATTGTTAATTCTTTAATTGTAAAGGTTTCCCCCAGGCCTGGAAAACCTGGAAAAGTCATTAAACTGGAAAATGACATGGAAAACTCAGTAGAGAATAATTTATTTAGAAAAAGTCAGGGAAATTCAACGCAGTCATGGCGATCTAAAATTAATACCTCTACATGGTTTGCTCAGGGCCCATTTTCCGAGTAGAAATTTGCATAATTTTTCACGTTTTCCCACTACAAAATAGCAAAATTGTCCACGTTTTCCGTGTACAAATATTCAAAATTCTCTAAGTTTTTCGAGTACAAATTTTCCATATTTTCCGAGGACAAAATTTCAAAATTTCTCAGTTTTTCCGAGTACAAATTTTTAACATTTTCCGAATACAAAATTTTAATATTTTAAAAATGTTCACCCAATTTTTTTTAACTTTTTACAAAAATATGCGTCAATTTTTAAATTGTCTCTAATTAATTTTAAAAAAAAATATTTTCAAGTGTCATTTTTAGAAAATGTATGGTAATTTTTCACGTTGTCATTGTTCGGGGAAATTTTTGTAAGTCCTGCAAAAGTCAGGGAAGTATTAAAAGAAATTTCTGGGGGAAACCTGTTGTAATTGATTTGCCAGAATTGGACGTTTTGAACGTATCAAAACTGACTTTTAAATAATTAAAAAAAATAACAATATCCTACAGAAAATTGCGATTGTTTGTTTAAATTTGATTAAATTCTGATAATGAAATTTTGATTAACTACACTAAATTTTACTTTATGAAACATGTTAGGAAGTTTATAATTATGGCGTAACCCGTTAAGCATTGCTGGTTTATTTAATACTATCCTGCCACTTGAGTGGCCTGGGTTCGATTCCTGATCACTGATGGTTTTTATTTTTTTTTTCCAATTAAACTACATAGTTACTCGATGATGATTGATTCGTTGACTGTAAACGAATCAATTAGTAATTTTTTTAGTTTTTTTGAAAAACGAATGTTGAAAATGTCTTTTACTAGAATTGAATTTTTTTAAAAACAGGTGTTTAAGACTTTAAAAAACGTGACAATTTTTTCTTTTAACTTTTCTTGATCATAAGTCTGAGAAAATTGTCCAAATAACGAATAAAAAAAACAAAGATCCTGACTTTAATATTTTCATAAGTTTTCACAAATTTCAACAGAAAAAAATTTATACTTGACGACCTAACGATAACATATTGCAACGATAAAGGGCGGCCTAATTTTAATTTTTTGATTTTTTTTTATATATATTACAAATTAAGTCAAACTATACTTTTGATAGTGTCAAACGTTTTAATCAAATTTTAATTTAAACCCAACTGCTGGAATATGAGCAGTTAAAAATAAACAAAATATACATTGAGAAATATATTTCATCTATTTACTTTTCATCTTGATTGTCAGAAATCTATGATTTAAACATTTTCTCAAAACATATTTTACTTAAGTTTTCCAAATAAGAATAAAATCAGTCATCGGTGAGCAACATTTTTTTTTAAAAAATTGGAAATTGTCGCTGATATTTCTACAAAATATAGGAAATTTTCTTTATGATAAATGACGTCATTAATTACTTCCCCAGGGTTACCCTAGTAATTTCATTTTTTGCTTCCCTGACTTCTCCAGGTTTTAAAAAAATTTACCCGACCAATGACAACGTCAAAAATTAACATATATTTTTCAAAATTGACACTGGAAAATATTTTTTAAATTTGCCAACGACAATTATGAAAGAAGAATAAAGAAAGACAAATGAATCCAACGAATTATTTAATGCAGAGGTTGTTAGAAAGGATTACAGTCATGGGCGATTTATTAATGGAACTATCCCAGCATTTGCCTCAAAGTATTGTGGGAAACCATGAAAAACCACAATCGAGGATAGCCGACACGGGAATCGAACCCAGGTCTACCGAATGCGAGACGAGAACGCTAACCACTCAGACACCTCGCTCGGTAGCACTTTAATTCGTGGTTTCATATCTTTAATGCGTTGAATAAATAAAAATTAATATGAATTTACAAGACAATTTTGCATAATTTTCAACAATTTTTTACAACTTTCCACATATTGTCAAATTTTAAACATTTTCTGAGTTCAATTTTGCGAATGTTTTTTCAAATATGTAGAAGACAATTTCGCACAATTTTCAACATATTTTGCCAAATTTTAAACATGATTTGTCAATATTTTTTTCCTCAATTTAAATTCTATTAAAAAGCATTTTCGACATTCATTTTTGAAAGAAAAATAAATTGCCTATGTGAATATTTACTCATTTGTGTTAAAATATTTCAGAAACTTAGTAGAAAATATCATAAAAAGAGCAAGTGAGGGTTAGATTTCACCTGCAATGGTTGTTTACTTAAGTCGTATACTATTTAGACTTACGGTAGCTTACCCTAAAACTACGTAGATTAATTGAAAATATTAAAATTATGAAATATATGGGGCATCGACCGGGAATTGAACCCAGGCTTACCCATGTTTACAACAGATGCTTACTTCTGCTCAATAAATATTCAAAAAATCTCAGAAAATGCTTCAAAAATTGAAATTTATTTGTCTTTTTGATTAATTTTTTTTTAAAAATCTATTAAAATAAAATCTATTAAATTATTTTTAATTTAACGAAAATGGTGAGAAATTTAATAAATGAAATCTAATTTTTTCCGAATATGAATGCCACGAAGCAGGTACTCAATCTTCGAAATATACAAAACAAAAATAAACTGCATGTCGTTTAACTTCATACAAGATCACTTTTTATGTACAATGATATTGGCTTAATTAATATTAATCTGAATTCGATTTAAATTGAAATTGTGGTTTCAATTTTGATAATTATGTTTTTGATAAAGTTTTCATTCATAAAACAAAATCCGTTATTAGCATGTAAAATTGTACGTAAAATTCGCTCCGAAATTTGAAATTAACGCATTTGAGCGTCCGCATCGGTGGTCCAGTGGTAGAATGTTTGATTCTGATGCGGGTGACCTGGGTTTGATTCCCGGTTTGGTTTAATTAATTTACATAATTTTAGGATAAGCTAAAGTTTTTAATCAACCCAAAGTTTAATATAAAATCAATGCTGTGAGATTTTGGTAGTATACACTGACACCGTTTTATTGAATTTTATAATAAGTTTCTTAAAAAAGCTTCATTTTATGATTGTAAAATTTACAAATTAGAGCATTATTTCAACATAAATTAGCAAAATAATTATGAGTAGTTTTTTTTTCTTTTCCCATAGCTAATGTTAAGAAGATTTTTACGAGAATATAAATAACAAAAATTGTTCAAGATTGTAAGAATATGTACCTGAGAAGCTGTTTATATTTTTAAAATTGGTCGAACTTTTGTGTGAGGAAATTTTACAAATATTGAAACAAAAAACAAAGATCCTGACTCAAGATGAGATTAACAATTTTAAAAAACAATTAAAGATATATTAACTCTTATTTCGTTTCGTTTCATAATTTTAAAAAATAAGAAAATTTGCTAAAGAATTTAAATTAGAGATGAAGTTCGTTAAGAACATTTCAATTAAAGTTTGTGGTAATCAGTTAAGAAAATGGAAATGCAAAGCACAATTATAACTGCCCGCAATTTATATTAATTTTTATTTATTTATTACATTGAAGATATCAACTCACATCACAAACGAACACCGAGCGAGGTGTCTGAGTGGTTAGCATTCTCGCCTCGCATTCGGTAGACCCGGGTTCGATTCCCGTGTCGGCTATCCTCGATTTTGGTTTTAATGGTTTACCACAATCCTTTGAGGCGAATGCTGGGATAGTTTCTTTTCTAAATCGGCCATGACCGTAATCCTTTCTAACAAATAAGCAAATAATGCAGGACATTTCTACTTCGAATTTTTGGTTTTGAATGTTGAGAAATAACTTTTTATTCTTGATCACTTCCGTTTCTTGTTGTTGCCACTGACGAAAATTTTCTCATTTCTTTCATTTTGCAAAAAAAAAAGCAAAGTCAGGGAAGTTGAAAATGAAATTTCTATGAGAAAACTGTTATAGAATTTTAGAAGAATCTGCAATATGGACGATAAAATCGCATCGATAATCCTGTAATTGTTTATTTGTACAGGATTTCTTTCCCAGACCTGGAAAACCTGGAAAAGTCAGGGAACTTAAAAATGACCCGGAATAGTCAGGGAAGAATGGTTTATTTTGAAAAGCCGTGGAAATTTAAC
Organism: Ommatoiulus sabulosus; assembly: GCA_034697705.1. Classification (NCBI taxonomy): domain Eukaryota; kingdom Metazoa; phylum Arthropoda; class Diplopoda; order Julida; family Julidae; genus Ommatoiulus; species Ommatoiulus sabulosus. The sequence goes on along the minus strand of JAQGAO010006823.1, from coordinate 608 downwards.
GCAGTCACGGCGATGCAAAATTTATACTTCCACGAGGTTAGTTCAGGGCCCATTTTCGGAGTACAAGCTAGATTGCAAAATTTTCGACGTTTTCCGTATACAAATTTGCAAATTTTTGCACGTTTTCTGTATACAAAGTTGCAAAATTTTCCACGTTTTCTAAGTTCAATTTTGCACAATTTTACAATTTTCAATGTTTTCCGTGAACAAATTTTCAAAATTCTTTAGGTTTTACGAGTATAAATTTTCAACATTTTCCATATTTTTCGAGTACAAATTTGAAAACTTGTATACGTTTTCCATGTTCATATGTGGCAAATGTGGCAAGTTGGCAAATTTTCTACACGTTTTCCGAGCACAAAATTTCAATATTTTTTGAATACAGAATTTTCCCATTTTAAAAAATGTTCACAGGTTTATTTTCAAAATTGTTGCTAGTAAATAAAAAAAAATATTTTTCAGCTTTAATTTTCAAATTATATGTAAATTTTTCACGCTGTCATTGGTCACGTAAATTTTTTTAAAACCTGGAAAAGTACGGGAAGTTAAAAATGAAATTTCTATGGGAAACCTGTTATAGAATTTTCAGAGAATCGATATGGGCGATA
>JAQGAO010006822.1:0-11885 GCA_034697705.1 Ommatoiulus sabulosus | reverse complement strand
CCAGATACTTGACAGTATTGACGGAGGCAAGTTGGACATTACCCAAATGATATTTAGGAGAATGAGCAATCCTTTTACGGGAGATACGCATCACAACACACTTCTCCTTATTTAAATTTAACTGCCAATCATTACACCAAGTATTCGAGACAACAAGATCTTTCTGCAAATTCACAGAAAAATCTCTACCTTCTTCCACTTCATCATACAAGAAAGCATTCATACACAGCGTTTATAAAGTACATTGTTTAGTTAAAATTCGTTTTTTACCCACTTATATCAAACACTTTAATTTGAACGATTTAAATAAATCCACTTCTGATTTTTACTTTTCATTTTATTTTTAACAGAGGATGCCGAAGATGAATTAAGCGACATTTTTATGTGGAAAATCTCAGGATTTAAGAACAAGTGGCAAAGACTCATCTTTAGGGAAAATATTAACATAGAAAGGAAAGAATGGTTTACTACTCATCAAGGATTGCGATTTAAACCAGTGCTAAGCATTGGTTTTTCCAATATTATTTGTATAGAACTAGATTTCTCTCGAGACAGAATTCCTTCTTCGCCATTTTTGCATTCGAGGACATTTCGTTTACTCGATCAAAGAAATGCGACCGAAAAACAAAACGTCGAATTAATCGACAGACCATGGTTTAAAAAGACCTCTGCCGAAGACACCATGAACACATTTTTTTCTTCTAATGTGTTTTTTCCTGCCCGTGTTTTTAAAGGTATAAACAAATACGTGAAAAATGACGAGATTTTGATTCAAATCATTTTTGAGCCAATATCTATTCTCTGGAAGCAAATCCAGTCACGTGATGGCGTCTTTTTGTGGCGCATCAACGATTATTCCAAAAACAAGAAAGATGAAATAGATGGTCTAAAAAGGTGTTTAATGAGTGAACCGTTTAAAACCAGTCACGTGATGGGGTACACGGCGTATCTTCTCTTGTATTTAAATGGCTGTAGCAGTGAAGAGGGAAAATGCATGTCGATATATTTATGTTTTACTTTGGGAGAACACGACTCCTCACTTCCGCTTCCATTTAAGTGTAATTACGAGTTTTCTTTATTGGACCAATCGGATTCGCCGGCGAAGGAAAATATAAGCCAGGAATTTAATTATGAATTCCCAGTGGGTTCTTTAAATCGGTGGTGTAATGCATTTGTTCCTCAAAGTACCGTGGAAAGTTCGAAATTCTTGAAAAAGGATTCCATTTTAATTCAAACAACTTTAAAAATGTTGTAATCTAAATTGTTATATCAATTTTTATCTCTTCGGTTTGAACATTTTGACCGATTTCTTTCGAAACAAATTAACGTAAGTGAAAGTGACGCTCGTGTTTTCGTAAATAAATGAAAATTTTATTTTTTTTACGAACATTTCCACGTCAGCAATAAGTTTTATCGATTTTCCTTTTATCTCCTTTAATTTATGTCACTTGTTACAGTGTCACGGTAAGTAACGTGATGTAACTCATCATTAAGAAATTGTACATTTTTAAACGTATTAATAAATGTAAATGTTAAGATTCAATGTTTGAACATCAAATAACGAATGTGCGAAGAAACCGAAATAGAAGATATAACGTTATTACATTTATTATTTTTTAACTCAATACGTTTAGATTAGTCGCTGAATTTTCTCAGAATTTTTGGTGAACTCGGGATTTATTCACTGATTCGTGCCAAGATTCGTCCACTTTAATTTATTTTAATTAATTTTTAAAAATAAATAAACTTGACAAAAATGCAAAAAAAATAGTCTGCTAAAAACCTTATCAGACGTTGTTAAATTGCACGCAGCGCCATCGCGTCACGAAGCAAACTAAGGTCATTTCGGACGAAGGTCAGCTTCACCAGCGGAAGTTTATTTCAATATTTTTTCTTTTGTAGAAGAATGACTCATTCGAGGTCAAGGTTCACATTTTTTACTTCCATTTGTTTGAATCCAATTCCAAATAATTTAAAGTATTTGTTTCGTTTCAACAACTCGTTTATTGAAAGCAACATAATTGCCACTTACTTTTTGGCGTTATCACCGTGATTGACCATTGCAAAGTTGACCAGTGGTCAAACAAGGATCGACTAGCATTTTGGCATGTCAAGATTGTTTTAAATATGAGGTGAACGGAATTTTTGACTCGTGATCAGAGATGAGATGGACTGACCATGGGTCAAGAGATACATACACCTTCTCCCTTAGTCGCATTTCCGCCACCGATGGTCACTCCACCTAACGGCTCATTCGGAAGGCCGAGGATTAGCGATGGCGCGCGCACAATTCCTCGTAGAGTGGCACATCACTCTCATTGGCTCGAGTGATTCATTGCTTAAGAAATAGTTTTGGGTGAAGTGTAATTAGTGTTTTAGGTTACTCTTAAGATGGACCAATCGTGCGAAAATTTTCCATATTATGGTTTCTGCGAGGAACTGCTGACCGCAAGGTAGCCATCTTGCCCTTGCCGTCATCACGTGATTGCACCTGCTCGCGCCATCTTCTGATTTGATGATTAAAAAAACACAAAAGCATTTTTGATGAATTTAATGAAATTTTGAAGAAGATGACCACTACTGACCACTACTTCATCGCAAGAATGGACATAAGTCTAAGATGAACTATGGTACCAGGAGACAATGGTAAGACTCAAGCATTGCTTTCATTTCTAAATAATTTTTTTTAACTTTTGATTCTACCATCATTTTTTGATGATTTTGGACATTTTTCAAATTCTCTGACTTACTTCTTGTTCAGTTGTTTGTTGTTGACGTTGTTTGATTCTTCCTCAGACAATCGTTTTGTTTCAAATGGTGAAAATGTTAGCATTATTTAGTTAAAAATGGTTTAGAACTCCATTACCCGCTAACTCCAAAAGGTTATTTTACGCAGTATAGTTTTAAAGAAAGATTTTAACTTCCGGATTTAATTCCCCCCTTGAAATAGAAAATTTAAAAATTGTTTTAATATTTAAAAAAAAATTAAATAAACTTGAAGAGAATGCAAAAGAGATGCGGAAAATTCAAATGAAATGTTTTAGCAGATGATTTTCGATTTTTGCTATGTTTTTAATGACAAATTTGTAAAAGTTTATAGAATATAATAAGATGACCTAGACGAGTCCTACTTGGGAAGTAAATTAAATCTGGAAGTTATGATCCTTCCTTAAAACGCTATATTGTGTATCAAATTTGGGTGTTTTTAGGATTATACATTAGATGGCGTTCTATTATCATGATCATTAATTAGTTCGTGAATAACATTAAGGGTTTAATAGCTGTTTGTCAATATGTTACTTTTTAGAGTTTGATACTCGTGAAGTTTAAAAATTCATAAATATTCACAAGAATTATAATTAAATTTAATTTGGTTTTAATTATCAATTTGAGACATGTAATAAAAGTAAGTTAAGACCTAATTAAACAATATTTAGTGTTATTTCTATCGTAATTTGTCAGCACTTTTTCATCATAAATAAGCTTCGTTGATCATCGTTCAAGTATTATGTTATTTCTCGATTAGATAAACCCATTACGCTAAAAATAAATAGTTTTGCAATTTAGTACGTCAATTTTTTATCTTCGTACTCGGCCTTCTGGGATTTTTCCATTAATAATTGGTCTAAGCTGTGCTCTGAAAATAAGACAAATCTTATCTTTATCAAAAATATGGATTTTTAATGGAATAATTTGGCTTAGCCAAGTGTGCATCTAATTTTGTGACATTTTAAAAATTATGCAAAAGCAATAATTCATATTTTTTGAAATAATATTTTTTTTAAAAATTTCAAAAATATGACGATTAATAAAAATCCACGAATATTTTCGATTAAAATTATTATAAAATTGTGCAATAATTATGAAACAAAGATAAGAATTCAATTCTCATTTTAAGCTTTGATTGCGATGCATTATATTGTCAAATTATTTGACACAATTATAACTGCAGGAAAAATAACGAGTTAAACTATGATTGCATGTTTGGATTTAAGAAATTAACAATTTTAAGTAATCTTACATTTGATTTCTTAAATAAGTGTTTTACGTAAGCATTTCCACATCCGTTTGTCGTAGAAACGACAAACGGATTAATAAATTTTATCTAATGGAAAATCTTGGCTAATAAAAGTTTAGTACTAGGAAAAGATTATGGGAAAATCGTAAAATTAAACTACTTTTATTTGAAAAAAAAAAAAAAAAATATTCATTAACCATCAATAAAAATTCAATCGGATATTTCATATTTCTTAAAAGGTCTATTTGACGAAATATTTACAAAACTTATCTTATTAAATGAATGTGTAGCAAAGTTTAAAAAGTATAAGAATAACGTTGGAATTTCAAATTTTTAAATTAACTCTTAAACTGCCATATTGTGCTTAATAAAAAAATAGATATTAAGAGACTGGTCGTTAAAAGGCTGTTTTTCAGTAAATAATCGGAAAGTTAAATTACAGTTTGCAAAAGTGTGTAAAATGATCCAGATTTCGGAATAATGTTTGTTTAGTTATGAAAGTAAAATTAATAAATTCTTATAACATAACTATTCGACTCTAAATAATTATTCTTTTTTTAAAATTTAGATAATAAACTGCATGATCAATTGATAAATAGTTTTTTTACTTCAATTCATTGTATCATATAAGCAATAAGCTCAACTTGCATTCCACATAAAACGAAAAAGTCCGTCAATGATAAACATACCTAAACCAATTCAAGATATTGTACAATTTTTACTTATTTCCCAACACTGTTTTGTTACGTTATTGAACAATTAAAAGCATATCACAATTGTCTATTTTGCTTTTCCCTTTAGGAGACAATGTCGAGAACTACTGTCTACTCTTCTGTCGTTATGAAATTAGCTTTCACATAAACTGTCTTCGATTCTTCCAGCATTTGCTTGGAATTGACATGTTATTAAACGTTTTGATCAACTTATGAACTTCCTCGCTAGACAGTGTCATTGTTTCTTGATCTCGGTGCATTTCATTATTATCGTTTCTGAACCAATGTCAGTAGACAGGACAGTGTTTCGTCAAAAATTTCCTTTACTGATTTTAAACGAAATATTGAAGATGGCATTTTGAAGAGTGTAATGATTTTGAACTGTAAAAGTTGGCAAATCTAGGAGACTGTCTTTTAAGGGTCAACAGCGAACTATAGATAATTGTCCTGTCAAGTAATTGTCTATTCTGCATCTAACTTTAATAGTAATCCATAAATTGAGGAATAGAAGCAGGTATATTATTAAAAATATTGCTTTGATATTGTGTGCAAAGACGTTGATGATCGAACACTCAGAACACATCATTGAAGTATCAAAAAAATTCATGAAAAAAAAAATTTGTTGGAATTTATATTTTTTTTTAAAAATTAACAAAATTTTATTTTTGTAAAAGTTGATTTTTTTAAAAACTATGCAAACATTTTTTTTTTGGAATTTTTTTAATTTTTTCTTTAGAAAATAATGAACTTTGGAAATTTTTACAAACATTTTTTTTAGAATTTTAAATTTTCTTTTAAACTAATGACAAAAATGTTTTTCGTTAATAGTTGTAAATTTTGATTTTTTTTGTTGAAGAAAATGATGAAACATTTTTTTGGATTTTTTTCGAAAAAGAGGCGATTTTTGAAATTTTTGAAATTAAGCATTAATTATGTTGTGCGGATTTTTTATTGTTACAAAGTAGTTCAATGAGAAATTTCTGTTCTTTCGGATACAATTGCCATTTAAAATTTCTGAATCGATACATTTTCCATATTTTGTCGTAATATTTTGAAGAACCTATGAATTTTAACTCATTCTGAATTGGTTGAATCGATACAGTTAGCTATTGGTGTCACGTTTACACTGTTAAGTGCAAATTCTAATGGTTGAATTAAAACAATAGCTATCGACATATAAAAATATATTTTCTAACGCATATCAGATAACGGAGACACTCGGCGACATCTCGTCCTTTAAACAAGCAATTTTTGATAAAACGTTGCCTCGGTCGTTGCCAAAAACTGTCGTTGAATATTGTTCCCTTTTTAATTTATCAGTTTAATATTAATGGGGTCATTTCTATCATTCCTATACAGTCTTTATTTCATCACTATAGTAACTTGGTCAATCTTCGCACTAGGTATTTCAAAAATATAACACAATAAGCGAACAAACTGCGTTTTAAAATATAAATATGGCAAACACATGACTAAACAATGGAATATTGCCATGAATGGACATGATTACATGTATATGCCACATGATGAAAACCGTGTGGGGATTTTATATAGGACCATACATGGCATTAAGTATATGTATGTTTGGACCATTTCAAAAATTGGGCATTTGGGAAAAGTTTATACGTGGACATGTTTAGGCATACAGGGAACAATGCATGCATGACGTTGTAAACTATATTGGCGTTACATTTTCAAATATGCTAAATTTTAGATCTGACCATGTAGAAAAATTTTCACATAATTATAATTTAACCATAAATGGGAAATTTAAATTAGCATATCCGTTTTAAGTCTTATTTGGGAAGAATACATATTTTGCCGTACATGTTTTATATATACATGTATATATAGTGTTTGCAAATAACGTTTATTGCCATATTTATGTTTAAGTCTTTAATTTCCAAATATAATCATAAATGTTTCATACATTTCAAACGTTTCAATACGTTTGAAACAAACGTATTGCAATTGCAATTGTAGTTCCTTTGGTACGATTTCACATACATGTATGTGTTCGCAACCTGGTTATGGTGTGACCACCTGGTTATGTTGACCACTTTTTAGTGTATTGTTTTTTCTAGTGTAGATTTCCTGCATGAAAATGTTCTGTACAGTGACCAGTGTGTGTTGTCACCTTATAAAGTGACCAGATAACAGATGAGTCACATTACATCTTTCTTTAACCCAAGGACATGATGATTCTGTACTTTTTTGGTTTTGGGGTTTTTTACTACATTTATTTCAGTCTACTTGTATAAGTACAGTGTACAGTTCATTATTTTAATGTAATTCACGCATTCTTTGTAAAGTGATCACCTGTGTACAGTGACCAACTTTGCATTTTTTTGGTGGTCACTCTTAACAGGTTTCACTGTATATAAAATTCATTAAGCATGTTATGGTATACATGGACATATATATAACTTTTTCACCAAATAAAATAAGACATACTTTGTTTGCATTGTATGGTATTGGCCGGTTGGAAATTTTCAAATGTTAAGCTATTTTTACGATTTCACATACATGTTTGTGTTTGCAATAAATGTGTTCAACTTAACCTACAAGTGTTACGCTCGATTAATGTATGTACTACAATAACGACACTGACAGTTGTGACCATGAAATTATGAAAAAATATTACTCGTATAAAATAACTTTCAATTTTGGTTAAGTTTGTTTCAGTTTTTAGCCAAGCTCAAGTTGACAAAATTTTCAACTACAATCTTGCAAAAGTTTAAAAGACACGAGAATAAGCTTGAAAATAACTTTATTTAAAATTAATTTTTAATAGTTATAACTTTCGTCGATAGCATTACATGGCATAAACGTTTGCCACCTTATCTGTTATTCCCCAGAAACCTTTCCTGAAAGTTATCGTATTTATTTTCACATTACGTGGCAATGCTTCGAAGTTGTTCAATTGTTCCAAGTTTCGCACCTTAGTCAGTGTTTTCTGTGTTATTTGATAACAAACAATGGATGAATAGAAGCACAGTTCAGAGATAAACTTCATTTTAAGGTTTTTTTTCCATAGCACTATCACGTGCTTCTTAAATTGTAAACGCGTGATTGAACATTATTAATGACGGAAGTAGGTTATCTGAAAAAAGATAAGACATTCCGAAATTCGTATAAATTGAAGATGCTTTAAACGTTATTCGCATTTTGTTTTACAATTCTCGAAAATGGCGAGTTCCGATGAATTGTCCGGTGAGTTGTTTATTGCTAATGGACCATTAGTCTAAATCTCTCGTTAAATATCGTATTTGTCATCGTCTTTATTCAATTATTTTTCAGATGAATCGAAGAAATTACTGCAAGATAATTTGGACGAATTAACTTTTTTGGATGCTAAAGATACTTTGAAGGACTTAAGCTGTTGTTGTTGCGAGGCTTTGGCTATTTATCATTGCACGTCTAATTGCAAACACATCTTCTGTAATTATTGCTATTTGCGATGTTTCGACACACCTTGTCCCAAATGCAAAACTGTGGTTAAGACGGTAAGATAATTTCATGGGGGATATTTAAAAAATCCCATTTTGAAATTGTATTTATAATTCAGATATATGTATGTGGTTTGTAGAAATACGAGGATTGGGACTTTGACCGAAAAGTACTCGAGTTGAAACTCAAATGTAAATACAAAAAGTACGGATGCAAAGATACGTACGAGTTAAGATATTACCTGGTAAGAAACTGTTTACCATTTTAAATACAAATTTATGTAAATTCCATTTTCCTTTGTTAGGCTAGTTGAGGAAAAATTAGTTTTTTTTAAGACTGTGTTTTTATAACATTTTTTCTTTTTAAACTTGAATAAATATCCTATAAATTTCTTCATGTTTTTCAATTTTTAACTTGTCTGATAATTTAATTAGGTTTTTGTTTCATTTGCTAATTTTGTTGATTTTTTTAATTGCTTGGTTTTTCTAAACTATAACACGACATCAAATTATTGTATAAATTGCATAATCGTTTTCGTTTTATGAATTTCTATAAATAACTTAAATTTCGGATTTATTTAATCATTTTAAATTAAAATTATATTAGATTATTATTAATTATTTGATGATTGCACCATAAATATTATTTCATAGCTTTAGATTACATCGTTACAATAAAATTCTATTACTTTTTCAATAGAATCACATCGACAAATGTAAATTCTCTACAAAAAGACTTTTGCCCAAAGTATACAAAGAAGATCCAATTGCTAAAGCTCTTAAACAGGTAAGAACTTAAAAGTATTCTTTAAAACATTGTTACAAAAATATTAATAATCTAACGTAATTGCGTTCGTTATTAAAGCTGAGCGAAACCATTGAATTGGTAGAAGTCGAGAACAAAAATCACAAATTTGTTCAAGAATTTACATCCGAAAAACTGAAAACACTTAAAAGTGAAATGTCACAACTTCGAGTTACTTTGGAGGAAAATATGACACGAATGAAGGAGGCCCTCGCATCTCATATGGACACTTTCGAAAAGGTAATTAGCATACTTAAAACGGAGTCCTAAAAAATAACAGTTCTAAAAGTGCTAAAGAAGTCTTAAATATTCAAAAAAATCCTGAATATATACCCTTCAAAAATTCGAAGAATTGTTGCAAATTATTATACATTGTGACACTGCCTTTACCTTAGTGCAAGTGCAGTATAACAATAGTAGCTGATTCTAGCTCAGTTTAAGTGTAGTCTGGCAGCACTGCATCTATCTCAAATTGTGCTTAATGCAAGGTGCCAAATGCCACGGATTGATACGCTTTTGGATCACTTTGTAAACATCCCTCGTATTGAACCAATGAATGTAGATGTCCTTAAAAGATTAGAGAGTACCATGCAAAGTTTAAGAAGGGAAGCGTGCATAGTATATGACCGCATGAAAGAATTTCGAAGTAGCCTTGGAGCTTTTTGACCTATTCAGTATGAAGATGGTGGATATTTTATACAGGGTTCCCCCCACACCTGGAAAACCTAGAAAAGTCAGGAAACTTTCAAATGTCTGGAGAAGTCATTAAAAAGTTTTGGAAGAATGGCTTAATTTGAAAAAGTCAGAGAAATTCAACGCAGTCATGCATTCATGGCTATCCAAAATTAATATTTCTACAAGGTTAGCTCAGGGCCAGTTTTCTGAGTACAAATTTGCAAAATTTACCACGTGTTTAGAGTACAAATTTGCAAAATTTCTTACATTTTCCGTGTACAAATTTGCAAACTTATTTAATTTTTCCGAATACAAATTTACAAATTTTCCACGTTTTCCGAGCACAAATATTCAACATTTTCAACGGTTTTCCGAATTTTTTAGAAAATGTTTTATTAGTTTTTAAAATTGTCGTATATGTCAATTTATAAAAATATTCTCTAGTTCCGATTTTAAAAATGTCAATTTTTCACATTATCTTTGGTCAGGGAAATTTTTTTATAACATGGAAAAGTCAGGGAAATTAATAACGAAATTTAATTCTAAAAACCCTGTTGTATATTTCAGTTAACATGAATGTGAATTAAAAATAAAACAGTGCATTAAAAATGTCATTTCATCTAAGAAAAAGTCCTAAAAAGTTTTAAAATTTTATCTAAAAAAGTCCTAAAAAGTCCTACATATTTAATCTTAGAAATCGTTTGCCACTCTGTATTAATCATACAATTTAATTTGTGTATTGTATAGATAAGAGTAGAAAGTAGATACTATTTGGGAATTAACTCTTAACTGAATTAAGAAACTTGAAAACGTAGTGGTTATATATTCGATGTTTTAAAATTAACTACTGAAAAATATCATTTTTGTTGATGAACACAAATCGTTCAATAATGTTGATTTTCAATTTAATTTTTAAAAGTACATGGGTAAATTTCGTCGTGCTTTAATAGAGAATGAATCACTTTAACCAATAATTGTTTCTAATAGAAAAGAATGAAAATATATTGCTCGCAATTTCTTTATTTAGAAAATAGAAAAGTTGGAAAAGGAGCAGATAAAACGCACGGATGAACTGGACAACATAATGAGTGACAATTATGACAACTTCCGGATGTTAAAAAAACGATTGGAAACATTGGAAAATCAAGTAACGGATTTGGAACAAATACATAAAGGTAAATTTTAGAACATTATTTATCGTGTTCTCGTAACATTCTATTTGAGTTTTTTCTCAACGGCCAACGCATTTACATGTTATACTCGTAAAAATATTATCTCGAATCTATGTCTGAAATCTCGACCAATGAGGAATCAACATCGAACCGAATTCATTTTTAATGACGCGCCTTTTTGCGGTTAAATTAGTTTAAATTTTCTCAACTTTTCAATTTATAACTAAAATTTCGATATTGATTCAAATTATATATGCGTGCACTATTTCCAATTAAACGTTTTGTTGAGATAATCAAATTGAAAACCGGTAAAAGTTTTCCACGCGTCGAATTTCTCTAAAATTTTGAACGTTTGCAAAATTTCGCAGACACTCTTTTGCTATTGTTTAGCTCCTTAATTGTCACGGTCAACATACATTATTTGTTCTCGTTAATCATTTATGCTTAGAAGTAAATCAGTTGGAACAATACTCGTTAATAAATGAAGCGTTTACTAAACATTCACTAAATTATTCCCAAATATGAAGAAATGTTGAAGAGCATTCATTAATGTCGAAATCAGAACGAGAAGAACTATTCTAATATGTACCATTTCATAGAACATTCTAAAGACGACCATTTTTATTTATTCACGTGACATTATGCTTTAATTTTCTCCTTGTAACTAACATTCAAAACATTTTTTTCCCTCAAATTTCCAATATTTCACTAAATTCTTAACACGTCTTCACTCATAGTCCAAAATCGATCACAATACACATCGACCATTTGGAACACGATATACATTTTTAAAACTTTCGAATGTACTATGGCTGAGATTTCCCACGCTATTTAAAATACAGTAATGTTCTAAATTTTAATAAAAAACTTCGTGATTTTGAAAAAAATTCTTTCTCATTTTTAAAGTCGTTTATTTTTAAAATCGTTCGCCAATTCCTGGAACATTTTAGGCCTAAATCTTTTTAAAAATCTTCGCAGATCTTTAGAACTTTCTCGTTATTTTGCAGAACCTTATAATTTTTATAACATTTCGAAACCATTCCTTCTAAGTGT
>JAQGAO010006821.1:0-11885 GCA_034697705.1 Ommatoiulus sabulosus | reverse complement strand
CCGACACGGGAATCGAACCCGGGTCTACCGAATGCGAGCTAGCGAGAGTGCTAACCACTCAGCCACCTTGCTCGGTATCTTATTAAATATCCGCTTTAGTAGTTAAAACAGCGTTTCCTTAGACCTTGTAAACCTGGAAAAGTAAGGGAAATTTAACGCAGTCACGGCGATTTAAATTTAATTTTTCTACGAAGTTATCTCAGGGGCCATTTTCCGAGTAGAAATTTGCAAACATTTTCCACATTTTCGGAGTACAGATCTGCACAATTTGCCATGTTTTCTGAGTATTAATTTGCTAAAATTTCCACGTTTTAGGTCTACAAATTTGCAAAATTCTGTAGGTTTTTCAAATACAATTTTTTTCCATTTTCCGAGGACAAAATCTCACATTTTTCAAGCTCAAATTTTTGAACATTTTCCGAATTTAAAATTTTCCCATTTTAATTTTCAAAATTGTCGTTATTAAACGTTAACAAATATTTCCGAGTGTCCAATTTCCTAAAATATGTCAATGTTTACGTTGTCATTGGTCATGAAATTTTTTTTAAAAATCTGGAAAAGTCAGGAAGTTGAAAATGAAATTTCTGGGGGAACCCTGTTACTTTTTTCGAAATTTTTAATACTTAAGTTGGAGTGTAAGTTTTTTTCTATCTAATAATAAAAAACCAGGAATTTTCTTTAAATGGATTTTCATTTAACTAAACGTTGTTTAAAATCGACCTTTTTTTAAAGTAAATCGGGAAACGGATTAAATATTTTTAATAGAATTTTGAAGGCAATTATTTTTTTTAAATGGATTTATTGATTGAATTTTATTTAAAAAAATTAATTTCGTTTAACGTAGTAGAAATATTTTTTTTAACGATGGAATTTTATTAAAGAAATTCGATTTTTATTTATGAATTTTATTATAATATTATGAAGATTAACGTGGCAGATTCATGTTTTACGTTTATTGAAAACGTAAAAGATGAATCTTCCACGTTTATTTAGTCTTGTGTAATTTTTGTTAAAAATTTTGTATTTCGTCCAACTAATTTCCAATGTTAAATGTCGTGGTATGGGAGCTAGCTCCACCATTGTGGTGGCGCTCTATACCACAAGATGTGAATTAAGAATTGTTTTTTTTAATTTTTGAAAAATAAAAAATGAAATTAATCGTAACAAAAAGTTACGCAAACTTATAGCACAGGGTTCACCAGACCTGGAAAACCTGGAAAAGTCGGAAAACTCAAAAATGACATTGAAAATTCAGGGAAGAATGGTTTATTTTTAAAAAGTTAGGGAAATTCAATGCAGCCATGGCGAATCTTAAATTAAGACTTCTACGAGTTTAGCTCAATGCCCATTTTACGAGTAGAAATTTGAAATTTTTTTTCCATTTTCGTAGTACAGATTTTAAAATTTTCCACGTTTTCCGAGGATAAATTTACAAAATTTTTCCAGACATGGAATACCCAGAAAAGTTAGGGAACTTGAAAATCCATAAGTTTCGAGAAATGTACGACCAATTTTTTTATGGCAAATCTTAAAAGTACATGTATATTTTTAAGTAAAAGAAAATATGTTTTTTATAGAAAATATCGTTTTTTTGGAGCTGTCTGATTCTCCAAACAGTCCCCAGTCCCCACACACTTCACAGGTCTCCGTAATAATTTTTACATTTATTTGCAAAACGAATTTTTTACATTTTTTTTACGTATTCATTTTCAAGCCAAGTCATGAAGACTTCTTAATAGGGATAGGAATACAACCATGGCCGATTTTAATATAGGAACTATCCCGGCATTCGCTTAAAAGGATTGTGGCAAACCATTAAAAAACCACAATGGAGGATAGCTGACACGGGAATCGAACCCGGGTCTACCGAATGCAAGACGAGAATCCTCGCCACTCCGTTACTTTGCTCGGAACTTCGTTAAATCGTGTGTTGATATCTTCCATTTTTACATCCTAAACATTTGCAAATTAATTAAAAAAACATAAGAACACAAAACATGCATCAACCAGGAATCGAACCTGGGTCTACCGAATGCGAAGCGAGAATGCTAATCTCTAAGCGAACTTGCTCGGTACTAAACGAAATTACTTTTCGTGCGAATGCATTTTTCTCTTGTTTATTTTTTTAGTTTCGGGAAAATGTGAAAAATATTGATATATTGCATCGTTTATCTTATACTTAAAAACTAAAGACAAATATATAGTCTAAATTTAAAACCCGTCGAATTTTTTTTAAAACTAAAAATCGAAAAAAATATGAATTTTTAAAGTTTTGGAAAAAAAAGTGGACGAATAAATTTAATGCTGAAAAAGTGTATTTCAATTTCAAAAAATAAAATTCTAAGGTCAATAATCTCGGTTTTAATTAAGCATCGTTGATGTAACGTACAGGGTGGCCACAAAATTTCCATCGGAGTTTAGATGACCGATGACTGGTCACTTTGGTCACTCGTGTTCACTTTGTACACTACGATGACACGATTCCTGTAAGAATTGTAATTTGTTATTGCTTTAAAGGTTAAATTTTAAGTTTAAATCTTTAAATTTTCATGGCAATTAATTTTAATATGGATACGAAAAACAATTTATTCATTATCATTTAAAGGAACAAACGTGATTTTGTATTTTTCGCAAATGTAATTAATCTTAAAAAATTATTCGTAAATAAAATTTTAAAAAATTATACAGTATTTCATTAACAAAGAACGCCATTTTTGTTAAAAATGGAACTGTTTACGCAAGATACAACGGCTTTTAAGGCGCTGATTATCCTGAGGTCTCATAAACTAATGCGCATGCGCAATTGCTTGGAAAAATGCGTTGGGACGCGTTTTATAATGATAAGTTTTTGGGAAAACAATGACCAAAATCATTATGTAATTTATTGCCGTGTTTTAAGTGGTCATTTCTTGGCCAAAAATGACGTCTTTTTAGTTAGGTTTTTAAGTGGTCATTTCTTGGCCAAAAAATGACGTCATTTCTAGCCAGATTTTAAGTGGTCATTTTTTGGTAATTTTGCTACATGGGAGACTTCCTTGATGCAGAAATGATGGAGTTCAAACACAATGCTTCAAAACAACCTTAAAAGATCGTGTCAGCTCTCTATGATAAAATTATCGAACTGTGAAAAAAATTATAGATTTTAGGAAAATAGTTGTTGAATTTGGAAAAAGCAGTTATTTTTATGAAAATACTATTGATTTTGTCAAAATGTTTAATTGTTTATTAGTTTAAGAAAAATCCGTCCAAAGAATAATTTCTGGAAAACATTATAGAGAATGTCAAGTAAACTCCTCCAGTGAAACAGCCACACTAGCTGGTGTTTGCACGTTTTAATAGGGATAGGAACACGGTCATGGCCGATTTTATGTAGGAACCATCCCAGCATTCGCCTCAAAGGATTGTAATAAACCATAAATAACCACAATCAAGGATAGCCGGCACGGGAAGAGAACCCGGGTCTACCAAATGCGAGCTAGCGAGAGTGCTAACCACTTAGCCACTTTGCTTGGTAGCTATTTCACAACGTGGGTTGATATCTTTAATAATTTCTTTCATTTTTAAATCTTAAAATATATAAATTGAAAAAAAAAATAAGAAAACAAGACATACATCAACCGGGAATCGAACCCGGGTTTACCAAATGCCAGCTAGAGAGAACGCTATCCACTCATCCACCTAGCTCGGACTACTGGAAGCGATAATCAAGCATCAGAAAAAACCTCCTTTAATTACTAGATGATTTTTTATTTAAATGAAAGTTTCCCAAGGGTTCCTCCAGACCTGAAAAACGTGGAAAAGTCAGGAAAGAATGACTCATTTTGAAAATGACAGGGGAATTCAACGCAGTGTTCAGGGCCCATTTTACGAGTAGAAATTTATAAACATTTTCCAAATTTTCGGAGTATATATTTAAAAAATTTTCCACGTTTTCCATCTACTCATTTACACAATTTTCCACGTTTTTAATCTACACATTTACACAATTTTCCACGTTATCCATCTACACATTTACACAATTTTCCACGTTTTCCATCTACTCATTTACACAATTTAGCACGTTTTCTGAGTATTACTTTGCAAAAGTGTCCACGTTGTCCGAGGAAAAATTTGCAAAAGTTTTCATGTTTTCCGTGTACAAATTGGCAAAATTCTGTAGGTTTTCCGAGTTAATTTTTTTAACATTTTCCGAGGACAAAATTACAAAATTTCTCACTTGTTCCGAGCACAAATTTTCAACATTTTCCGAATTCTAAATTTTCCCATAATTTTCATAATTTCCAAGATTTGAATTTTTGGGAATATTTTGAAAAATATGTTCAGTTTTACGTTGTCATTGGTCAGGGAATTTTTTTTTTAAAACCGGGAAAACTTAAAAATGAAATTTCTGGGGGAACCATGTTACTTTTTTTAAAATTTTTAATTCTTAATTTAATTCGTTAGAAAAAAAACAACAGGAATTTTGTTTAAATGGATTTTGATTTAATAAAATGTTATTAAATGTTATTAAATTAAATCCAGTAACGAATTAATTGCTTTTAATTGAATTTTTTTACGAAATTCACATTGTTTTAAATCTACTTATCGATGGAATTTTATTAAAAAAAAATAATTGCCTTTAAAGTAATGGAAATATTTGTTTAACGATGGAATGTTGCTTAAGAAATTAGGTTTTTTATTTATGAAAATTGACAATTTTTAAAATTTTGTCCAAATATTATCAGACCCTTAATTAAACTAATCTTCCACGTTGACTTAGTTTTTGCTAATTTTTGGGTGAAAATTTGGTTCTGAAAATGTAGAATTTCGTCGAACAAATTTCCAATGTTAAATAGTTCGTACGATTTGAGGTTGTGGTGGCGCTCCATACCACAAGATAGGAATTAAGAATGGTTATCTGAAAATTTATAAAATATCAAAAATTAAAGGTAAGGAAAATGTTCATGAAAAGATTATTTGATAACAAAATTGACGAAAATTTGTTATAATTTCTCGATGTCGTCACATTTTCCTGATAACTTTTAATGCAAACATGTTAATCTCCTAGAAATTACATTTTAAACTTCCTTGACTTTTCAAGGTTTTAAAAAATTTCCCTGACCAATGACAACGTAAAAAATTTACGCTGGAAATTTTTTTTTGGAATTTAAAAAACTGTATGAAAATTTTTTAAAATGGAACAATCTTGTATTTGGAAAATGTAAAAAAAAATCTGTTCAGAAATAGTGGTAAAAATTTGCAAATTAATACTCAGAAGACGTGGAAAATTTTGCAAATTAGCACTTAGAAAACGTGAAAAAGTTTGGAAATTAATACTCAGAAAAACATTTGACATCGAAAACAAAGAAAATTTGGCAAATCTATACTTCAAAAATGTGGAAAATGTTTGAAAATTTCTACTTTTAGAAGTATCAATTTTAGATCGCCAAGACTGCGTTGAATTTCCCTGACTTTTTAAGGTCTGGGGGAACCCTGGGAAAAACAAAACAACGAGCAAATGCTTCGTTTTAAGAGAAAAAACGAAGCATATGCTCAGTTTTTTTGACACTAAAAGTCGTCAAGAAATCCAGAGGGATTTTTGATGTCAGATTTGTTTTTCATGAAACAGCACTAATTTCGAATAAAACTTATAATTTTCTAAATATAATTACAATGTTTTAAAAAATTTTTTTCCTGCAATATTTCACTCTTTATATATGGTTCATCGCCGTTTCTCCAGAAAATAATCATTATTTGAGGTTAAATTCTTAAATTAGTTCCCATTGAATTTAATTTCAATATGGTTACGTATTACAATTTATACAATATCATTTTAAAGAAACAAACGACATTTTGTATTTTCAAAAAATTCATTTATTTTCTGAAATTATTTGTAAAAAATATAATTGTAAAAAATTATATTTCATTAAGCAACTGCCATTTTTGTTTAAAATGGAATTGTTTTACGGCTTTTAAGGTAATTTTATGCACCAATCATCAGTAATTAAAGATAACCGAGTGTTCATTAATTATTTCATTAGTTTTCTTATTTTATGTTCTATTTTTGTATTTGTTCAGCAAGAAAACAATATTTGGCCGTGGTTTTACCTTAATTATTTAAGACACGGTTCCCATAGACCTGGAAAATCTGGAAAAGTCAGGAAACTTGAAAATGTGTGAAGAAGTCGAGGAGGAATGACTTATTTTAAAAAGTAAAGGAAATTTAGCGTAGTCCAGTACAAATTTGCAAAATTTTCCATTTTTGGAAATTTTCCTGACAGTCAGGAAAAGTCAGGGAAATTAAACGTATAAATGTTCTTTCAATACGAAACTAATGCGTCTACTCGGTCAGCTTGGAGCCCATTTGAAAACTTTAAAAAAATGTTCCAATTTTAAGTACTAATTTGCAAAACGTTCAAAGTATTCTGAGTAAAAATTTGTAAAATTCTCCATGTTTTCCGAGTACAAAACTCTTCCCATTGTTTATTTACAAATTTTTTAAATTTTCTTACTCTAAATTTGAAAATATGGCAAATTATTGAATATTTTCCTATATCGATTTTGCAAATACATGGAAATAAAAAGTTTTTCAATTTGTGAAAAATTTCACGTTTTTTTTAAAACTTTGCATTTTCTGAAATTTTGAAAGTTTTTAAAAACCCAGATTGACTTTTCCAAGTTTAGAGACTATATTTCCTAGATCTTGATCTAGAATTTGAAAAATCTTAAATATTAAATATTTAACAAACTTTACCATTTAATCGTACACATTTTTCAAAATAAGCAGGAGAAAATTTTGAAAATATCTCATCACTAAATTTACCAACATAATATGTGGAAAGTTTAGCAAATTTGAGCTTGGAAAAGGTTGGAAATCTTAAAAAACTTGTCTTACTCTAATTTTAATTGCAAAGGAATACGGTCATGGCCGATTTATTGTAGGAACAATCCCAGCATTCGCCTCAAAGGATTGTGGGAAACCATGAAAAACCACAATCCAGGATAGCCGACATGGGAATCAAACCCGGGTCTACCAAATGCGAGGGGAGAATGCTAACCACTCAGCCACCTTGCTCGGTATTCGTAATGTATTTATAATATGTATTTGAATTAAGCGTAGTTTAATTCGTAAATATCCGCAATAGTAGTTAATAATTTCATTTTCTGACAAATTGATTTTATAAATCGAAATTTTAAACTGATTTTTAGTCAGTTATTTAAATGTGTGCCGAATCCTAATAGCTCGCAATGTGAAGATTTTTGAGAAATTGGTAACCAGGGTTCCCAAGACCTGGAAAACCTTTAATGCCTAGAAAATTCAGGGAAATTGAAAATGATCTTGAAAAGTCAGAGAACTTTGGTTTATTTTAAAAAAGTCAGGGAAATTCAACGCAGTCATGGCGTTCCAAAATTAATACTTCTACGTGATTTGCTCAGTGGGTTCTAATTTTCAAAATTTGCCACATTTTCCCGAGTTCAAATTTGCCCAACTTGACACAAGTTGTGCAAATTTGAGAAAGGAAAGGATTCCGGTCATGGCCGAGTTAATATAGCTACTATTTGTTTAAGAAATTGGATTTTTATTTATAAAAATTGAAAATTTTGAATATTTTGTTCAAATATTAATATCAGAACCTTAATAAACGTAAAAGATGAATCTTCCACTACGTTTAATGAGTTTTTGGTAATTTCTGGTGAAAATTTGTTTGTAAAAATTTTGCGTTTTGTCGAACAAATTTCCAATGTTGAATGTTACTTTCGATTTAGCAACTCGTACAAATTGAGGTTACGGTGGCACTCCATACCACGAGATGTGAATTAAGAATGGTTTATCTTAAATTTTTTGTTGAAGGTGCGCTATTCAACCTATGTCATCCCAATCTTGGGGATCATTCACTTTGATACCCTTCTTCTTAAGGGATCGAAAGAAGGGACTGGTTTACCTTCTGTATATCCTGTTTTGTGGGGATATAAAAGGGGGACTGCTATACCTGTGGTCACTCTCTCGACCTCTACTGCTTGGACTGGATCGAAGGACGTGTTAGGAAATTCGTCCCCAACACGTGGAAAAGAAGAAGTGTTAATTTTATGCCTTTGTGGCTCATGTTTTAAATGTATCTTTGTGATTAATCAGTTTGCCTTGTTAAATGGTAATTAAAGATTGTAACGAGTAATTCCACGCCGCCACGCTTCAACCTGAATTTCAACATTTTTTGAAAAATTTTGAAAAATGAAATGAATCGTAACGATCTTGCGACGAAAAGCTGCGCAAACTTATAGCATGTTCTAACCCATGGAACAAGCTGACCAAAAAATGACGTAATTTTTAGCCAGGTTTTTGGCGGTAATTTCCTGGGCGAAAACTGACCAAAAAACGACGTTATTTTTAGCCAGGTTTTTGGCGGTCATTTCCTGGGCGAAAACAAACCAAAAAATGACGTCATTTTTAGCCAGGTTTTTGGCGGTCATTTCCTGGGCGAAAACTGACCAAAAAAATGACGTCATTTTTAGCCAGGTTTTTAGCGGTCATTTCCTGGGTAAAAACTGACCAAAAAATGACGTCATTTTTAGCCAGGTTTTTGGCAGGCATTTCCTGGGCAAAAACTGGCCAAAAAATGACGTCATTTTTTAAAAATGGCGTCATTTGTCATTTATCTACGTGTGCGATACCAACACCATAATTAAAGTATTTTTTTAATATTTGAAAGTTTAATGGGAAAACTGGTTTCCAAAGGATTGTGGGAAACCATGAAAAACCACAATCGAGGATAGCCGACCTGGGAACTGAACCCGGGTCTACCAAATGCGAGCTAGCAAGAATGCTAACCACTTAGACACTTCGTCAGTACCTTCCTAAATATAAAAATCTTCATAAATATCCGCATTAGTAATTAAACCAGGGTTCCCCTAGACCTGGAAAACTTGGAAAAGTCCGGGAAGTTGAAAATGACTTGGAAAAGTCAGGGAAGAATGGTTTATTTTGAGACTCAAATGAGACACTTGTGAATTATCTCTATGAGACACAGATAAGACTCGTGAGACACTTATAAAATCTATTAGAAACTTATGAGATTCATTATTATTAACGACGAAACGCCATCTAACTCTGTTGAATATTTCAATATTTTATAATTAAGCAACTTTCGAAAATTTTGAGATTTTTTTTAAAAACACTTCCTGCATGAAAAACGGCTAACCGAATACAACGTAACCGGCGAGGTTATGATCGAACTAACCGAAAAGGAAGTGAACAACATTGGAACCATGCTTCAAAAAAACATAAAAGGAAAGCAAACTTATCCGAAAATTCTACCCTTAAGCATAGACAAGATATTTTTCGTAATTTTCGTAATTCGAAGAGATGGGAATACGGTCATGGCCGATTTTAATATAGGAACTATCTCAGCATTCGCCTAAATGGATTGTGGGAAACCATGAAAAACCACAATCAAGGATAGCCGACACGGGAATCGAACCCAGGTCTACCGAATGCGAGCTAGGGAGAATGCTAACCACTCAGCCAACTCGCTCGGTACCATTAAACCACCTTCATTTTTTACTTTTTATTAATTTTTGTAATCAAAAGAAAATGTCGCCTGAAATTTAAACAAATGACGCGAAACTACATTTTGTGAAAAATGTATTTTTCGAGTAATTATTGACTTGTATTTTGTTTTATCTTTCTAATATTTATAGTTGCGTATTTACGAACGCTACTTTAGTTATGTTTCTTATTCGTTATATATTTATAATTGCGTTTTGGATATTTGAATCCAACGTAGTTTAATTCGTAAATATAATCTTCGATATCCTGCTTTAGAAAAATTTCACTTTGTGACAAATTGTTTTTTATTTATCCGAATTTGGATTTATTATAATGAATTTACAATTTATTACGATAAAATTACAATTTTTAGTTACTTATTTAAATGTGTGCCGAATCCTAATATGTCGCGATGTGAACATGTTTGAGAAGTTACTCAGGGTTTTCTATAAATTTGGAAAACCTGGAAAAGTCAGGGAAATTCAACGCAGCCATGGTGATACAAAATTAATGCTTCTACGAGGTTAGCTTAGGGCCAATTTTTGGAATAAAATTTACAACAAAATTCCACATTCTCGGAGGACTGATTTGCACAATTTCCCACGTTTATCGAGTACACATTTTGAAAATTCTCTAGGTTTTCCGAATATAAATTTTCCACATTTTACGACGACAAAATTGGAAAATTGTTTACTTTTACCGAGCCCAAATTTTAAATATTCTCCGAATACGAAATTTTCCAATTTAAAAAAAATTTCGTGCAATTTGTTGACATTTGTTTTAAAAAAAATCACGTTAATTTTCAAAATTGTCGCTAGTAAATTTAAAAAAATATTTTCTAGCGTCAATCTTGGAAAATAGGTCAATTTTTCACGTTTGTCATTGGTCAAGGAAATTTTTTTTCAAACCTGGAAAAGTCAGGGAAGTTAAAAATAAAATTTGTGGGGGACTAACCCTAAATAACTAACCCACGTCTTGATCATCTGGATGTAGGAATGATGGAGGTCAAACAATGCTTCAAAACAACCTAAAAATTTCACGTCAACTCTCATATGATGAAATTATCGAACTGCTAGACAGTAAAACCTGTTAAGACTGACCAGCAAAAAAATGCAATGTTGGTCACTGTACACGGGTGGTCACTATACAAAGAATGCCAGAATTACATTAAAATAATGAACATGTATACTGTACTTAAACAAGTAAACTTAATAAATGTAAGAAATAACCACAAAACCAAAAAAGTACAGAATCATCATGTCCATGGGTTAAAGAAAGATCTAATGTGACTCATCCGTTATCTGGTCACTTTATAAGGTACATTGACAATGTAAAAATTGCAAAAAAAGACGACACACTGGTCACTGTACACAATATAGACAGGTGGTCACTGGTCACTATACTGTATAGAGAAGTTTTTATGCAGGAAATGTACACTAGAAAAAACAATACACTAAAAAGTGGTCAACATGAACAGGTTATCACATTAACAGGTTTAACTCTAGTTACCAAGATCACGGGGGGAAATCCGTCCAAAAAGTTAGTTCTGGAAGAGGTTAGTGACCAGGACAACATATATACTATACCCTGTCATGATAAGTAAGTACTGTTTAAGTCTTTACCCTACAGTCAGGAAGGAATACGGTCATGGCTGATTTAATTTAGGAACTATCCCAGCATCCGCCTGAAGGGATTAAGGGAAACCATGAAAAACCACAATCAAGGATAGCCGACACGGGAAACGAACCCGAGTCTACCGAATGCGAGGCGAGAATGATAACCACTCAGCCACCTTGCTCGGTACCAAACGGAATTACTTTTCGCGCAAATGCATTTTTCTCATGTTTTTTTTTTATAATTCAGATATTTTTTATCGTTTATCTTATACTAATGGCGGATTCGACTGGTCCAAAAAATCTGCACCGGTGTGCCCAGTCGAATTCGCCATTAAAAACTAATGATAACTTTAGTCTTAATTCAAAACCTGTCTAATTTTTTTAACCAAAAAAATCGAAAAAAAATGTGTATGTTTGTTTGATGTTTTAAAAACTGTTTAAAAAAAAAAAAAAAATGGACGAATAATTTTAATGTTGTAAAATTATATTTCAATTTCAAAAAAGGAAATTCTAAGGTCAATATTGTTGTTTTCAAGCATCGTTGATATCACGTACAAGATGGCCACAACATTTCCATCGGAGTTTAGATGACCGATGAATCCGTGGTCACTTCGAACAATACGATGACACGATTCCTGCTTGCTGTAAACATAACCTTTCACCTTACAATTTGGTTTATTGTAAAATTGTAATTCGTTGTTGCTTTGTATTGTAAAAATTCACAATAACAACAAAAGGCCCCCGTA
>JAQGAO010006820.1:0-11885 GCA_034697705.1 Ommatoiulus sabulosus | reverse complement strand
ATGCATTAAACGCATTTATACGATGCCATACAAGTTAAATGGTGTAATGCATGCAAGATGGCAGCCATTGGTGGAAATTGTAGCGCTCGAACAATGGATGATCCAAAAACAAAATGGCGTATATAAATGTACATGTATATTAGTTTTCAGCTTTTATCAATAGGTAAGGAATAAAAATCCCAACGCTGCCTATGATGCGTTCCAATGACAACTGCAAGGATCAAATGACAAAATGGTGCCACAATGAGATACCGTCATCAAGCGGTCTCTATCGGATATCCATACCTATCATGAATACCTAAAATGGTAAAAACTGTAAAAGATGCCGTTGTTTTGATTAACAACACAATTTGTTTACCTCCAAAAAGGAAAATTCGTCCTGGCTTCAGCTGTAGTTTACTTTAAATACAGATTCAATCAATCTGAAAGTTTATGTTTTACATCCAAAAACGTTTTAGAGGAAAAATGCAATTTACCTATATACTTATTCGACACAACTCAAAGAGTAAAACGCGCGCATACATCACAAACAATTGAATCAAGGATCATTTTTGTTGATCAGCAATAATCAAAACAATGGACGTAGGGAACAATGAAAAACGGACTTTTTAACATCTCTGAAACTGCAAGCTTAACGTACTTGATTATTTTTGAACGGAGGAACATGCATCTGGCATACGAACAATTTGTAAGTTTATATTAGCCGTACTCAGGAAATGGGGCAGCTTCACGGCAGCTTCACGTACGATTTCCATCTCATGTACGTACGTACATGAGATGGAAATCGTAATTGTAAATGTAGAAAAAAAAAAATCCGTCTGGCGGCGCATGCGCACTAAGCATTTCTTTCTCTATGCTATTATATATAATAAAAATATCGAAATACATGTTTAATATATTTTAAATCTAAAATGGTACGTAAAACACATGCATTTTACATGTAGCATAAGTATTATATAAGCGTGTAGCATGTTAAATGCATGAATGCATACACATGCATACCACAGTACATGTATTGTATATAATTAACGTAAAACATGTATAAACAATATTTCTATATAAGCGAGAAATGCTTAGTACGCATGCGCCGTAAGACGGAACTGTATCATTTACGTTTTCCATCTACGTGAAGCTACGGCATTTCCACACAAGAGAGTACGTCTTAAGAGGAAAAATGCAATTTACCTACTTAGTGGTAAATTGAGGTAACATTAAGAGTGAAACACGTGCATTCATTTCACAAACACTAATTTCAATCAAGAATCATCTTTTGTTAATAAACCATAATCAAAACAATGGAAGTAGGAAACAATGTAAACGGACTTTTCAACATCTCTGAAACTATATCATCCAACGGAGGAACATGCATCTGGGCGAGCATTTTTCACAGTTTTACCATCGAAGAATGTAACAGATCCACGAAGAAAACAAAAAAAAAAGGAAAACCCTGCGTCAAAACCAGCCCCAGCCTAACTTTTTCGGTTGGAGCGCCGTAGGGGGCGCTATTGTCCAAACGCGAATTTAAATAGGCTTCTTTCCGGAGCGTCGCGGGGGACCTTCTAATGATACGTCTTGTTCGTTTCATCGAGCGAAGCTACGAGGAAACATTCAAACACCTCAAAAACACGTAACAAACGATGCAATTTGCATAAAAGAATCCGAGCATGAATACGTAACGTCCTTCTTTCGTATACAAATATACTTATAAATGTTACCTGACAGTCTCACGTTCGCTTCGCTACACCGAGATCACTTTCAATACGAAACGAAACAAAGGGAGGCCTATTTGCAGAAAAAAGAAAAAAAAATACCGAACATAATCTCGAATCGCTCTTCTTTTTCCGATTCACGATTTTCACTCATTAATCATTAAAATGCAGGCAGACGAGAGATGAATAAAAACGCTGAGCGAGTTGATGAAGTATAACGCTCTGGGGTGGGATATAACGAGCGGGGGCAACGTAACGACCAAATATTCCGAAGATTCGACTATGGGAAATGGGTGATTAAAACCAATTTCAAAGGACATAAATCATATCCCATATTTAAAATATATCTCTGGAAATGCATTTTCGGAAATGCCGTTTTCTAATCGAAACCCATTTGAGAGCGATGAATTCAAAGCATCGAATATTGTAAATGTATTTCGAAATTTGTACATGGATACCCATGGACATTGAAAAGAAATGCACTTGGAAATAATGTATAGTTTGGAACATGAGCATCTAATGCAATTTTAAATACATTTTGCATTAGTAAAATGCATTTTCAAAATGTATATTCTCGGCATTGCATTCTAGTCATTGCATTTAAAAATGTATTCTTGTCAATGTATTTCAAAAATAATCTTAAATGCATTTTGGTAACGCAAAATGTACTTTTAAATGCATTTTGATAATTTAAAATGTACTTTTAAATGCATTTTGATAACTTAAAATGTATTTTAAATGCATTTTTATAACGCAAAATCCATTTTTAAATGCATTTTGATAACGTAAAATGTATTTTAAACGCATTTTAATAACTCAACATTTATTTTGTAATGCCATTTAATGCCTCAAAAGCGTACGAAGAAATTTTGTTCCCCAATTCCGTAAAATATCTAGATTTTGTCTTCGCATATTGTCTGAATTTAAAACCAATGTTTACATTGTACCGTACATGTATTTGGGTGAGAAATGGATCTTCCTTTTAAAAAAAAAATGGAAATTGGCATGTTTATTTAGAAACATAAGAGCAATTCATTGCAACTAAAGAAGACGTCTATGGTGCTGCCACCTGGAAGCCATCTCTCACCAAATTCAAAAACATGCTGTTCGATCCCTATCGTAACCTACAAAATGTGCATTATTTTTCCATGCGCAACGATTTATTGAAGCAGAAGCACGCGATTATATCTCTCTTCATTCATAAATCAGTACCAAAAAATGGAATTAGTTAAAATAAGCACATTTTTAGTATGTATACATGCAAAAACGCGGAAATTGATAATTTTATCTGCCAGAAATACAAGTGTAAGGTCACCCACCTTAGCATGCAATTCTGCAAACAGATCCAAATGTGAGGTTAAAACAGAGTCTGACGTACATGTAATTTCATCACGGTGAACTATTTTGCAATATTTGCAAAATTTACATTTGGAAAAATCAATTGGATAAGTGTAACTTGAACAGACCTAGGCAGAAGTTTGTATTTTTATGAGTGGTGTTCATTAAATTTCCGCAAACATTTTTTTTTAAAACAAAACAGCTTTATGGGTTTTAATGAAATTTGGTAGATAAATAAATAAATGAAAACGTCATCTATTATTCAAAATAAATTACATTTTGGGAGATGTAAAAAAATGCCAAAGCTTCCAAATCAGCATTTCTGACAGATACTGGCCGTTCACTTTCCCGAGCATATTTCACAGTAGTCTGTCCATTTCTGAACTTTTCAATCCGCTCATAGACCGAACGTTTGGACATTACTCGGACCTTAAACATTTCCCACATTTCTGCTCCGGAAATACCTTCAAAAGTTAAAAAAAAAACGAACAACAGACCGCTGCTGAGCCACTGTCTACTGCTTGCTTTCGAATTATAAGCACGTGCAATTAATTGAAACACGTCTTTTAATTTTGAAACATGTTCAGGAATGATTGAAGACATTTCCAACAAATTTCGTTAAAATCCATACAACCGTTTCCTTTTTTTTTTTAAATGATTGCGGAAACTCAATGGACACTCCTCGTACACTAATGATAGGAAATAAACTGTCGATGCATTTCGAAATACATTCTCTTAATTGTGCTTATATTTCAACATATATTACCTAATCAATTTCTTCAGCATCTGCGCTCTTTAATCTTAGCAAATTGCATTGACTTGATTTTCTGTAAGATCGCGTGCATTGTTGAAGATCATGTTACACATTATTTGCCCAATTTGTGAAATTATTTATCATATTCAAATAGTGCTCACATTCTGATAAGTATAGATACTGCGCGATAATACCGAGTTTTAATCGCGGATTACCCTAATCGCAGTTCTGCGCAACCAGTTGAAAAATCCTTCGAGATGCAACGAAAATCGAAAAGTTCATGTAGAGAAAATCCAATTAATGACTGGCGAAAGCAGCGGCGTAACGCGGTGCATCACGGTCATCAATTTTCAATTAAACTCGGATGAGGAGGGAGGGGGGGATATATCGAAATCGTTTCAAATATCCAATTGCGCTTTCTTCTGCTTCGACAAAGATGAAATAAGTAGAATGCCACCAAGGAAAAAGCGATCCTGGTGAGCTCTCATCACTATCCCGGCCTGCCCCGGGGCATAACGTCACTCTAGCATGATTCTGCGCTTTGAAACTATATGTGATTTTGCAGTTTATACATTAGAGTAAAAACCTGCAATGTTAAAATCTACGACACAAGCCATGCATTTTTAAAGTGCATTCCCTCCTTCTCCCCAAGACTACATATATTTTGTTCGAAATATAGTGTATTTTTAATGTTTTCTGGTTTCTTTAATAATTAAGAAGGCCTACCCTTCTCTATGGAATTTACAGTGAACACAACTTAAGGCATAAAATGAAACATTTGCAATAAAAAACATTTACAATAAAAATTATATAATGCTTGTACCTTATATAATTTTTTTTCTTTTGTATTATATAATAAATGCATAATACAAAACAAAAATATTCTGCAGTTAACAAAGGTACTGTAAATCACTAGGAATTGTGAATTTCGCAATTCTAAATTCCCCGCGAATTAATTTCAATTGATTTAAAAGTATCATTTTTTACCTGATGTTGCATGTATTGACATCTAGATGGCGCTTTTTTTTAAAAATGTCAATGATTTTTTTAAATTTTAAATTAAGTCGTGGAAAATTTGTGAATGGGAAATTGACATAAAGTTACTTTCGTTATATATTACAAAAAAACGTATTGAAAATACGAAATTTAATGCCTAAAACTATTGTGAATGTATATCTTCGAAAAAACTCCCATATACACTGTACAACGTATCACGGGTAGACCACTGGTAGTAAATAAATGTTAATGTGTGCCAAAACGACGGTTTACTTTTGGTCCTAATTCTTTTTGCATGCGATTCGACTAACCTTCCTAGCCATAGTTTAAATTTGTTACAAGTTCAATTCAATGTCTAAAGTCGATACTGAATCCCCATCCACCACAACTTTATTTTCTTACTGCAGGATACTGAATTGAATTGGAAATAAAAGGTAATTCCTATAAAATCCCTGAACTAATCTGAATGTCATTCTAAATGTCATTTCAGTCAAGGTTTCATTTGGAATTATTACTGTATTTACTCGGTAATGTTGATAAAAAAAATATTTTATCAGAATTAGATAACACCGGATTTGTCGTTGCAATTTTTGCAGGATTACTCGTTAAACCATTTAGGGAATTTAAGAAATACAATTTGTTAAGGGTCTATTCTACAGTTCTGACGATATATTTTTAACCCTCCTTTTTTTCTCATTTCAAAAACAATTCGAAACATTTGTTTCCCATTTCATCGACTATGCAGCAATCGAACTGCTTCTAAATTTAAAACTGCCTACATAAGCAAGTCGTATTTCATGGGTCAATCCACATTAGCGCTATCTAATCTCGTTTAATGTTCCATTTCAATCTGCATTATCTCGTTTCGCACCATACGGCGCACCGGCATCACCGCCGTCAGCAGCACCAGCGCCACCTGCAACTCAACAAACGACCGCATGGATCGATCACTTTTGTGTAGGCAGACGACAGCTGCGGTCGATCCATCTTTTAGAAAGTTTTAATAATAGCTTATATTGTTGAAGGCGAAACAGGGTTGGTTCACGACAATGCTAGGCCACGCCCAGCCATATCCACGTCGACTTCCGGTACAACGATCAACGGACACAATAGCCGAATGCAGGCTGTGCAGCTCAGAATAGCGACTGTGGAATTAACCGTATTTGACAAAGGAATCATCGAGAAATTTTCGTATTGATATGACGTCACCAAAAAAATATATAGCGCAAATCTACCAAAACCACGCTCGAAACAATGAGCAACAAACGGAAACAATTTCTTTTTTAGCATGAATGGCAGTTAGTTTTTCAAAGGCATTGATGGGAAACGTGAAACGACATGAGCGTCAACTTGCGATAATCATGTGCAGGATAGCAATTATTTAGCAGAAACTTGTTTCCGAAATATTACATATTACATATTTTACTAGAGATTGATGAGACATAACTTCTTAGGGGCATTTTATCGAACTGCATAAGCTAGCGACGTAAATGATGTCATGTGGCATGTAGGATGTCAAAATGTGTTCGTTTAAACCGTAGTTCGTATTATCAGAAGTCAGAGAACACATAACTTCAACAATAACAACTAAAGATTCATCGAAGTTGGGATGAAATTCTACCCAATGTACATTGTATATGAATACGTATATTTTGTTCACATTGTCTAAAGTTTGTATTAACGTAGCATACATGTAGCCTACTGTAGTTCGAATGCTTGGGAACTCGAAAATTCATTGGTTTTAGCAGAGAAATTATTTCTTAATTCGAAATTCGTCTTAAAACGATGAAATTAACATTATTCGATGTATATCCTGGAACGGGAACTGGAAATGAGTTCGTACTATCACAAATTCGTATAAATGAGGGGGAAAGGAGATTAACTCCCTAACCACACCCTCTACCTACGCCCATGCATCCAATGCTCAGGGATATCCTACAATCATCCAGTACAATCGTAGAGTGGATGATAATGATAAATAAAAAACTAATTCATCCAAAACGATTCATGCAATTTGAAGCAAGAAAAAAAATTCAAGGAATTTAATAGTGTAGGCTACTGATTATTTATCTGATATTTGGCCAGTTTTTGTTTTTTCGTATTAAATATTACACAAAAAGTGAACAGATTGGACCATACATGTACTCGTATATCGTCCCTTTAAATGCTGTTTTTATTGCCATTTCAGTTGTGTTAAAAAGAGTACATTTTCGCTCGTATATACAAATTTTGGGATATATACAAAAGTGTTGGCGTACACAATTTATTACGAATATATAAAAATTCGTTTGTACAAATTCCAAGGTTTAACCTTATTCAAACAGTTTCTAACTGTGGCATCCTCGTTTAATCGATTAAGCTGTATGGCGTTTAGAAAATGTCCGGAAAGTGCATTAAAGATATTAAAAACTACAAAATACAAATTTGTTAACAACACTGGTTGCATGTTTAAGTACATTCTATCTGTAAATTCTTTAAGCACGTTGCTGAACTTTTTCTTTCAACATTAAGGCCGTCACACACGTGGCAATTTATATCCCGAAATTTTTTCCATATATTGCTGCTCGATATTTCTCCGTGTGTGTTGGGAAAAATACATGAGATGGAATAAAATCACTGCTTTCATGTTACTCATATTTCCCTTTGAAACAGTGCTGTCATATACTGCAGGGATATTTTCTGAAAGTATCGCTCCGTGTGTTCACCAACAGGAAATCATTTCAGTTGAAATAACTTCACCGTAATTTCTCCCAATTTATTTCTAGGTATAAGTTTCATCGTGTGTGGCGGCCTTAAAAGATATGTTTCAAAAATTGCACGTGCTTAAAAGGCATTTCAGGAGCAGGAATGTGTGAAATGTTTAAAGTTCGAGTAATGTCCAAACGTTCAGTGGAAAACATTACCCTAGAATGCAGCGCAAAACGAGGAGTCACCCTGTACTGTAACGTTGTTTTATCCACTGGCGCGAATGATGCGCATTTTTATCAGAAAATTCACGACCCGATAAATGACATAAAATGACAGGATCTGCTTGGCTGCCATTTTTCATCGTCGGCTAATTCAATTACGACCAAAAATATGTTCCTTTTTAATGATCTTATAAATAAATGGCCCGAAGACTCCTGGAGTGCGAATACTGGTTCAAGATCAATCGGGAGACAGACGAGGGGTTTAACACCAAGGTTTTATACTGGGTAAAGCACAAGTCTTACGCACAAAATACTTCTTTCTTTTTTTGTGAAAATAAATTTGGGAAAAAATTGTTTCCAAGTATGAATTATTTCCGAGTTGCTTTCTAAATCAATCACATTTCGTGTAAAAAAATGAATGTTTAAAATAAATGTAAATAATTAAAATTATTTGATACTATTTGTATGATTCCAAAAAAATGTTCAGGGTTCCTCCAGAAATTTGA
The DNA here is from genome assembly GCA_034697705.1 of Ommatoiulus sabulosus. NCBI lineage: Eukaryota > Metazoa > Arthropoda > Diplopoda > Julida > Julidae > Ommatoiulus > Ommatoiulus sabulosus. Next base: position 3,673 of record JAQGAO010006820.1, on the reverse strand, counting down.
TATTCAACCCTGACTTTTCCAGGTTTTTAAACGAATTTTCCTGACCAACAACAAAATTGACTTATGCCAATGTATTCGCATTGATATTTTGCAAAATTAGCATGAAATATTTTGGACAATTTCACATATTTACATTCGGAAAATACTGACATTTTTGCAAATTTGTACTCGGAAAAGATTGAGAATTTTTCCAAATTTCATCAAAATGTGTTGAACATTTTGAAAATTTCTCTTTGGAAACTTATTTTTTTTTTATGAAGCTATTATCCGAAAATATTTTAAAATGTTGAAAATTAGTGCTTGGAAAACGTTGTAAATTTCACAAATTTTGCTCGGAAAAGTAGAAAATTTCGCACGTTTGCATTTGGAAACAGTCAAAAAATTTGCAAATTTCACCTCGGAAGCTGTTGACAATTTAGTAAATTTGTCCTCCGAATTTGTTGAATTATTTTTAAAAAGTTTGCAAATGAGCCCCGTCGAGCTAAACAACGTAGAAACATTAATTTTGGATTGTGATAACATTAATACGTTGAATTTTAATTTACCTGACTTTTTCAAAATAATTGAATATTCCCTGACTTTTCCAGAAATCTTCAAGTTTCCTGACTTTTCCAGGTCTGGGGGAACCCTGAATTGTTTCAAAGTGTCTTAAATTTCACCGATTTCTTTTAACAATTGTTCATAATAGTCATACACGATGATTGGTTTAAAGCATTCACTGCAGGTAATCGTTGTTTTTAAACCACTTAATACATTTTTGCACACGCGACCTCAAGATTGCCAAAATGTTATTCGCAAAATTTCCGCCTGATTACCCCAAGACAATTTTTAAAAATCTAAAATTTATTTTACTGAGTACATGCAGTAGGAATGGCATCAAAATGAAGATTATAAATACTTTAGTTCTAGTATGGTAACGGCTAAGCTCAAAGGAAATCGGAAGTCAAAATTTTGGATTTACGCACGGGATGTACGAATTTAATGGAGAATTAAATGCATCTCCGTTCAATACATTTCGCCCCAATTCCCGTATAGTTTAATGACTTCACCCTTGAACAGAGGATACCTCTCTTGTTTTAAATATAGGATTTACTTCCGGTCGGATTCCAAAAAGGAACGAACATCTGTGGAAAATTGGCGCCAAAAGCTATAAACCCGGCGGCCATCTTGGCAATTCAAATCGAAATGTGCATTAAACGAAATCATTTTGAAAGGAACCACTGCGGGGGCAAATGGGGTGAGGGCGTGGGACACGGAGAATATGGAAGAGAATTTGGATGAAGACCAAGTGGTCACGCCCCCTGTACGATCAATCTGAAAGTGGGTCGAATACATTTTATCGAAAAAATATAATTGAGAAGTGCGGCGCAACTGACGATACTCGTAAGATGGCGTGCTTTAACGACGTCTATCACATTTTGGGAGGGTGATTGGGCATTCAATACTGACCGAATATTATTGAATATTATTGCATTAAGAAAACTGCAATGGAAAAACGATCGAAAAGATATTTGTCTTTTCTAACGAATTGTCCTCAAAAGAAAATTAGTTCTGATTACAGCTGTTTGCTTATAACAAATGGTTTAATTTCCCAGGTTAACTAACATCACATACAAAGCTTTGCATCAGAAGTGACGCAATTCAAAATTGACAATTTCCGGTTTAATATGATATTAAGTCAAGCGAAATGATCGCTAAGTCGAACCTCGCGTTAAGACGAATCTCAAGGGACGTTAACATTTACAAGTTCAAACCGGAAGTTTGTCGGAAGTCAGACAAATGAACTAGTTTCATTTAAGTTTGGATGAAATCCTAACTTAATTCCCCGTTATAACGTACCTTTTTTCATGTTGTCTAATGTTCGTTTTAACGTATACATAGCGCAATTGCTTGGAAACTTGAAAATTCATTTTTTTTTTGGAAGAAAAAGTGTAATATCCGGATAAAACGAATGAAGACCAAAAAGGTTACGTTATACCTGGGTATACCGTATTTTCCCCAAGTAAATTTTCCAGGTATAACTACCTTTTTTCGTTTCGTCTAAAGTTCGTTTTAACATAACGTTTAACATGAACGTTGCAGTACCATCCCATTTACAGTATACATGTATATATGCATGGGTTAAGATTTCTTCCAAACTTCGATACTGTTCTTATTGCTGAAGTCATGTTTTGTCTCACTTCTGATAATACGAACTACTGTTCAAACGAACAAATGTCCACGTCCCTTGAGAACTGAGGTTCGTCCTAAATAGTTTCGATTGCAAAAGCAAAAATGTACATTTTGTAGATCAGCTCCGAAGGCTCGTTTATTGAGCGATATAATCAGTATTCAGTATTCCGACTGTATTCGCAAAGTTAAAAATATCAGTAAAGTGCATTTGATGCGCGTTTGAGAAGTATATAATGGTCAGTGAATATTTTCCAGAGCATCTTCATTGTCAGTAAACTGTAAGCATAAGCATATTAATGGCGTTTGCCTAGAACCAATCAGCGATAGCACTGCATCAGAGCTCTCCCTTTAGTGTTGCCCTTGGTAATTCCGTTATTTTAACCCTAACGGTGATTAGCCGAGGCCATCTTGCACCCCCTTGCCCACTACAATGGGGAAACCGAAGGACTGTACGGACAACATCGTTGAAATCTTGAGCAGAATCTCCAATAAATTTGATAAACGATCAGTAATTCATTGCATGCGGTTTTCAGAAGCACCTCACCGGGGTTCAATTCCCTTCCCCCGCCCCACACGACCCCCCAGCACTTGACCCCCGGGTCACGGTTCGTTGTTCTCCCCTTAGGAAATTAATGCACGTTGAAGTGGACTACGTTTTATTGATTTTCTAATTTGGACGAAGGGTAGATGGATGTGGACGAAGGAGTGAAATAACATTTTGGCAAGGCTGTGTTGTATCAAGAAATCGAACCCATTTCTATTTTTACACACCGTTGAGCCACTTCCAGGTTCAATCTTAATGCACCGTTAACGCGATGTGCTACCTAATACCCGAAATGTCAAAAATCTTCTTTTATACTTTCGTTTTTACAAAGAAGGGTTATTTTATTTACACTCATGTACTGTAGTACAATTCGTCGGCCCTGAGGGGCCATTCTAAAAATACGTCCTCAAAATTTTCCCAAAATTGGACTCCCCCTTACCCAAAAAAAAATTGTATTCGGAAAATTTTGAACGTTTTGCAAATTTGTACTTGGAAAACCTAAATTTTGTCCTCTGAAAAGGTTGAGAATTTTGCCAATTTGTCATATATAATCTGTTGGACATTTTGCAAATTTCTTTTCAAAAACTTGAAAATTTTACAAATCTGTACTCGAAAACAGTTGAAAATGTTGCAAATTTGAACTCGGGAAAAAGTGGAAAAATTAGTAAAGATGACCTCGGAGAAGGTTGAAAATGTTGCAAGTTTATGCTCGAGAAAAATGAAAATTTTGCAAATTTGTACTGGTAAAATTTGTAAGTTAGCAAATGGACCCTGATCGAGCTTTTTAGTTCTGACTTTTCCAGGACTGGAGATACCCTGTTTACTGACTTTTGCAATTTATAACACTTCACCTATGCGATATTGCACTCAATTTCTCCTTTATTTTGGGAACTGGTTTTATGTGGCATTTTTTTATCAAGTGGACGTCCGAGTTGGTCACACACCCCTCCCTCCCAC
>JAQGAO010006819.1:0-11886 GCA_034697705.1 Ommatoiulus sabulosus | reverse complement strand
TGAATTTTTCGACAATTTTGCGAATATTTCAACAAAATGGAAAAAATTTCGACAGTTAGGAAGATTTTTCGACAATTAGCAAATTTTTGACAGTTTGGCAAATTTATCGACAGTTCTGCTAATGTTCGACAATTTTGTGAATTTTTCGACAATTTTGCGAATATTTCAACAAAATGGAAAAAATTTCGACAGTTAGGAAGATTTTTCGACAATTTTACAAATTTTTAAACAAATGCATGCCAAATTGTGTAGAATTTCGGAAATTTTCGACAAAGTGGCAAAATTGTCAAAAATTATGGAACATTAGCAATATTTTAGAATATTAGCGAAATTGTCGAAAATTCTCAGATGCTGTAGTTTCCCAGTTCCATACATATAGCTACGAAGTTTGACAGTTCGTCGTTGCATATCCGACTAATGACTAACGAATACAGTAGTAGTCTAATTAGTCTGGATACTCTAGATTACGACAAATCAATCATCAGTCGTTGGTCTAGATTGATCAATCGGCTAACAAATGCCCATCTCTGGTAGTTATATGCAAATTTCAACAATTTTAACATATCGTCTTAAGCAGAAAAGTCTAATTCGTTGGTCAGAACCGAAATCCAATACAGATTTTCTTAGTGAATTAATTAGAAACGCTGTTCTAAATGGCTAATCATTTTTAATTGAATTGTCTGTGGGATTAGCAATAAAAAAATGCTCCGATATACAGCGTAAAGCCAGCTGATTTCAGCGTTTCGTGGACTGTTTTATAAGCGAGGCAATGATCAAGATGCAAATAGCTTTTCCGCCAATTGCAATCGAGCTTTTTAATCATAAAGGCATTGCAGCAAAATTGATTAGGCACCAGCGAGTCAAAGCTTATTAAAATGCTCATTTATAACGATTAGGGGGAGAGGAACGGCTAATTAATTTGTTGTTTTTAGCTAGTTTAAGCATAAAGATGAGCCAATGCGCAATTTCGAGCAACGTGGAAAAACAATTCCGTCGCGCATAGAGGTTATTAATTGTCTTCTTAAAGAATCATTGGCTTCTTCTGGAAAAATTTCCAATTGCAAATGCCGATAAGAACAACATAAATTGACATCTACTTCGCCATGTAAGGCGGCTTCATCGAGTAGGAGTAATAAAAATGCAAATGAGTGGGATTACTTTATGGTTTACGTTCTGACTACCATATACATTTTTCCACCAAGCAGAATTTAACATCATTGTCAAGATGCCATAAAACCGCGTCTCTCGCATACTTTATCACTCTGTTTACCAACGACGAATTTGCATGGTAATTATATTGGCATCAAATTTTACTACAACAACCGCAGTTAAGTTTCCGTTATTCTAATTGGAAAGATACTATCGTTGACCATAATGCGGACATGGTGGAGGGGAGGATTGCTTGTCCATCAGTTGAAATCAGCTGCAGGAGTCAAATTTCAAAATTGAGCGCATTATAAACGAGGAATTTTATTATGAAGATTTTGGAAGAGAAGTTTACCACGAATAAACGAGGAATTTTATTAGGAAGATTTTGGAAGAGAAGTTTACCACGATATATATACATGTATAATGTATAGTGCGACAGTTTTATATAAAACGGAAAATAGCTTACGTATGTTGTGTCAACTCAATTATGCATTGCAACAAGCAATGTCTGCTGATGGGAAGAAATGATAATTGATTCCCATCTGCTACAGATTAATACTGCCAACGTTTAATCATATCACAACGTCTAAGTTTTTCCAAAAACCTTAATTTGATGGCGAAATCAGACCATTTCTCAACAAGGAGTGATAAGGAGAAATTAAATGCTGTTAGTCGTTTTTCGATGATTACATTTACTTTAGTACACTCTAAAAAATTCGAGGTTCTTCGGGAAAATTATGCCCCTTTTTTTTCATAAAGAGGCTTCGAATCACCTCAACTAAAAATGGCGACCACATCGCCATTCTAAAGGTTCTTGGAGGAACCTCTTCAGGAATGTCACACCACGTGAAAGCTGCATTCCAAAACCAGAAACTTCAGTGTTGCGCGCAGTTTCTTTTTCGCGTAACTGTTGGCTCGAGGAAGTTGTATTTCGAAAATATAATCAATGTTAAGGTAATTTTTTTGGATTATTTCAGTTCACTCCATTGCAATGTTTTCGTTGTCAAAACGAATTGCTATTCGATTGAATAGATGTTATTGCCCTGAAAATGTATAGTTCTGTTATAGTGTACAGTAAAGACCAAAATGTTTTGGCGTTCTGCTATGGTGTACAGTAAAAACCGAAATGTTTTGGCACTGTAATTTGAACGTTTTAGGCCAGGCTAGGTTAGATCAAATTATTGTGCCCAATACTTCAACTTTTTACTTTATGCCATAGTAGTTGTAGGCCTACATCTAAATAGCACCAGATTTTCAGGACGACGAATACATGAGACCACGTGCATAATCAAATTTTAATTAATTGCCGAGACTTTTCTTACATTTGGATTTTTGTTCCAAAATGTGAACGTTTTAGTTCAAATTGCTTGGTTATAGCAGCTATTCAGCCTAATATCACTTCGTTTTCACAATGAAACCATAGCATTCATGCATCTACTTCGGAATGGATGATACTGATCAGGATTTCGTGAACTGAAATATTCCAAAAAGAATTGCCTTTCAAAAATTATCCTTAAAAGGGTTCAATTCATTGAACCTTTTCAATGGGTTCGATGTATTGAACCTTATTTGTGCATTTGGAGTTCCTCGAAGTACCTAAAAAGGTTCTTCTGGCGTACCTTTTTTAGAGTGTAATAAGCGTATCATATGACCCTCACAAAGGTGGAATTGGGGGGGGGGAGGGTATAGGGCTTAAATTTAGTCTCGGAGCCCGAGGCGGCCAGTTATAATCAGCAGTAATGTTCCATGCATCTCGGCCTGCAGGGGATATATATTCAGTACATGTAAATTGCAAAATTAAAAAAAGAATGAAAAATAAACTGATTTGGACGATACTTGAAAAACTACACGACTGCATTAGTAAAAAATCCCTGTAGCCCATTTTAACAAAATTTATTTCCTGTTTCATTTGCAGTAAAGTATAATAATTCCTCCGTACTTGCATCCTGACTGCAGACAACTTGGGAAAAATAAAAGGAAACATGTTTTGTCGGAGTTCTGCGCAAAATTCAATTAGTCAAATTTCAACTTCACATAAATCTACTTCATTACTTGAAATCTGATTGAACATGCAAATTCGTTTCGAAGTAAATGTATCGTGCGCGCATAATGCAGACATGCCTTCACGATTGAACAAATTAGCTGATAAAAATATGCAGAACATTACGAGGCAACATCGGGCAAATTGTGCAGCGCAGAAGAAATTAGATAACAAAATAGCAAAATGCATATGCCCAAAATAATGACTGCCGAGAAATTGCTCGAATACAATAGTACCCGTGCTCAATTGTTCATGATTTGCCTTTTCAAAGGAATTGGGACGAAGAAATATACATCTCGAAATATTACAAAAAAATATCCGATGAATGACAAAAGACTTTAATTTGTATTAAATCATAAGCCTCAAGAGCTAGTGTAATAATCCATGCGTAAATTGTAAAAAAATTAGTTATAAGCGTTATTATTTGAACAGAAATGAAAGGCATATGTACACAAAAGATAAAGCGAATATTAAGGCATCGACATGTTTGTCTTTTTAATAAAAACCAATTTGCATTCTTCTGATTCAACTACCAGATCAAAAGATTTAAATCAACTTCCGTTTCTATCCATATAACAAAGGGCACGAGACCTGCGCCGAATGTGAAAATAGGGGCACTCGGACCGAAGCTTTACGAATCAGTCGTGAAGTCACGTGTGCAAAAGGAATGCAATAACAAGTTTTTAAACAGAGATAACCTTGAGTATAATTGTATTAATACAATTCCTGCACACCTGAATTCAAGACTTCCAAAAGTGCCATTCGTAAAGTGTCTGGGTACCCTGTGCATATTTGGGATCATCAATAAAAGACGTCCTGTATTTTTCCAGGTTTTTAGATTCCCCCTCCCCCCACATGTCCTGTCCAATTTTAAAAACGGATTGTTGATTACATAAGCAATTTTTAATACGTTCTTTATAAATTTTTACATTGCAAAAATATTACCATTAGTGAATCACAGACCTATATAGAATATTATAGCATTAATTTAAACAGATGAAATAAAATTGAATTAGCTGAATAAATCAGCAAATTTGCCTATAAATTGATAGCAAGAATATAAAACCAATGCAATCAATTTATCATTTAAAACTGATGACAGTTTAAGCACAAGTTGACATCCGGACATCTACTTTCCTTCAACCCCTGTCCGCGTGTGTCCCATTTTCACATACCCCCTCCCTCTTTTTCCGGACGTCGTTTATGGATAAAATAGAATCTCTACAAATGTCATAAAAACTAACAACTTTTGTGCATTTTAATTTTACTATACATGTAACATCTTGTTGCTGGATTTTGGATAACTATTGGAGATAAGCGAGCATGCATAACAATTAAAATATTAATATCGAGCAAATAAATATAAAAATTTGTAAATAGGCGTGGCAAGCTTACAGTATTTCAATTTCACACGTAAATAATGCCACGTGCATAATAGTGCAATTTTCCTGTCCTATTTCTATTACAAAATTCCTTGATAAAAGGCTAACTCCAGGCTAGAACCCAGTCAGCTCCCCTCTTGTTGTGGAGGGCCATGGACCAACTATACAGTAACGATAACGACTCGTTAAGAAAAAAGATTTGAATTGTTCCTGTTGGCAAGTTTTGTTTTCGGCCATGCATATTCATTCTCAATTTATTGCGTTTTTATCAGCAACCAATCATTTCAAGCCCTTTATACATGGTGCACGCTCTGTAATTTCGAGATTGTTTTTGCGGCACAAATTAATCAGTTATTTCGCCACAAAGACACCCCTGTCATCAATCTTCGTTCCAATAATCGCTGGCATTAGTGCCTCATTGCGGTGACGTGCCACGTGTGATGAAAAATCCTTTCCACGGAAAGAATTCCCGAACATTTACAGTCCGTGATGTTGAAACTGGAGGCCCATGACTAATAATAGGTTGGGTGTATCATTCCAGGTCGATATTTTGGATGCTGTGGAATCAAGAAATAATTACGGGGTTCTAAAGCTCCAGAGTCCAGCAGCTGATGTTCCAGATTCAGCTTTTCAGGTTCGCTCATTAAGTCATTAAATCCGAGCAAACAGATATCGAATTGCGAGATTAAATAACTCCCGATTTTCGCTTTTTAAAACAGTCGAGCGAAAATATCGACACCAATTTGGAAACTGCTAGTTACGAGTACTTCGTCGATCAACAAGCCGAAGACACCACCAGAATAAGACACGGAAAGGGAAATGCTGGACCAACGTATAAGGTCCAAGATGTCGTGATACGCATTCGCGGCACCTACAGTTCAGCCTACACGGGTGGAATACGGGTTTGGACTGGTATAAGACGTAAGAAAACACCCCTTAATAACATTTATTATTATCATTATTACGACAGTCAAAACGAAAGGTATACACTGGCTGCATGGTTGCCGTCGAAAACAAAACAGAAAACATGACTTTGTCGGGTATGTTCTTGAATGCTTTCACGCTGTCACAGTTCGCAAACACACATCCGGGTATGCGGTTCCAGGCATCGCTCCAATTCTGGCTGAAGAAATACTTCCTCAGGTCAATGCGAGCTCCTGGCAGTTAACATTTAGGTGCCCTTTTATAATGTTGAACGCCTCGATTAGCATTCCTTAGAGTTCTTTGGTCATTCAACGTTGTCAGCTTAAGGTGCTTCGGCCTATCTTCACAAGAACTCGTGATAAACGTCTTGTGGCCAGCCACTGTACCTTTTCCAGTCTTAGCTTGTCCCTCTGAAACCATGGATTCCAGGCTGTGTCAGCAAACTCCAAACCCGGGTTTCGTTGAACCCTTGCAGCATTGCTTATAAAATATATGAAATATAATTAGCCCTATAAATAATTTGACTATATTTGTGAACGTTTTAAGGAGTTTGCTCTAGTAGGCCTAGCCTACATTTTCAAAAAACGTTTGCTCGCTCGATTGTTTATACTCCTAGTGTCGGTTGTAAAGCCGGCCATACACGAGGAAAGTTATATCTGAAAATACGGCATGTTCAAAAAGTTCTGTTTTTTAGAATGTAAATTACGAGAAATGAAATGTTTTAATTTGTCAACTATGAAAACATAAATAAAGTCTAATTACTTTCAGTTTGAAATTTTCCATTTTAAAAGCCATGGTTAGTAAAATGGTCAGAAATACGCGCTTGCCTTTTCTGACACGCCTAAAATTGCCAAGTTTCCAGATATAACTCGCCCCGTGTGTGCATGACCGCCTTAATGATATAGCCTAAGTGCGTATTGGTTTACAAAATAAATTAATAAATTAATCAATTAATAAGCTGTTAGTTACGCTGTATTTCACAGCTGTATTGCAGATATTATTTAGCAAACTGCACAAGAATGTGCAAATTCGAGAAAAAAATATCAAGATTGCTGATACCGGTAAGATAAAATATCTGTGAATCAGACAAATCCAACAATTTATATGGACATTGCTGATAGTTTGGCTCTCAGCTAAAACTTATGCTAGTTTGTAATAGATAACAATTAGATTGTTTTCATGTATAGCGACTTTTACAAAATTCATTACCGCAAATTTATTTCTTCAGGGGTCGTTCATAAAACGGTTATGAGCCGAAAAAAATACTGAATTATTTTGTTACCAAACTGGACGATCACGTGTTGGCGTAGAAAGACATATTTATTACGACTGTTTTTGCATCGAAAACATATCTTCTTTGGATATAATTTAAATTTATTTAAAATATGACAAATCCATGAATCAAAGGATTAATTCAGCGAAGTTGAAGAGCTAATGGGCAGGATGCGTCTTGACTGTTATAATAATCTCACGCATGCTTCATCAAGTGCACAAAGAGAGGATTATAAATGTCTAGTCAAGTTTTTGCTTATAAGGGAAATTAGTAAATAAAGCCAGCGAGCGCATTACAGCCACTCAAATTGTGTTCTTGAAGTGTGGCTACAGAAAGCTAGCCAATCTATTATTAAAAGACTGGAAATGCTGTGCATGAAAATTGCAACAGCACTGCTCCATCGACATTTAGCACTTCCATTTTATACTTTATTTATAACAAATACCCGCACTCGTACTCTTGAGATAATAACCTAAAGTCATCAAGTTAAATTCCTCCCCCTCTTCCTGCTCTAGATCCACTAAACTAATACTGTATAATAGTTGCTGTGATAAACAGGTTTCATCTCGAAAAGATAATTCAAATTTCCAGCAAAACAACATTGACAAGAACTGTCATTTCCTGTGACTATATTATCCATAAAGACATTAACAACAATCTTCCAGCATTCGAAATGCCCCTGGCGCATGGCAAACACTGCACACTTGCTCGGCATACCGGGTGTCCGAAAGTCATTAACGCTTACAGAAGATGAACTGCGTTTTACTCAAAGCAATCGTTACAGTAGCTTTAAATCACGAAGAAGTTTATAAAGATTTAGTCGAACTGGGATAAGTAATAACCCGTCCGGGCAAGTAAAACTGTTGCACTTATTCAGTTTTTCATTTATGCGGATTTTGCATAGAGCGTTTGTTTTAGCTCAGTTTATACTCAAAGCAATCAAGTAAGGGGTAACTTAATATATTAGTCTCTTAAACAAGTATTTATTATAACTTAACATAGTTTTTTTTTTTGAAGACATGAATTTTTAAATCGTATTAATAATCCGACAAGTTGAAATTGTTTCTCAACCTCAGGATCGTACCAAGAAGTTACGACTATATTGTATAGAATTTAGTACCTCAATTTATGTCCAGAAAAGTAAGTTTTGTCAGATATGATCTATTTTCACTGTCGACTTCTGTTTTTATGAACCTGTTGAATACAAATGGTGCACCTTAGGCTCGCTCAAAATGTTCACTTGTCCGGCTTTTTTATTCAAACGGTTTTTACTTATCCGGTTTCATTTAAAACACAAAACATATGGCAAAAGTTCGGACTTTCATTTAAAACGGGTTTAACTTAAGTTCGACTGTATATCGAGAGACGTTGTTAATTACTAACGAACATTTCGCATAAGTGATTTTTCTGCAATTTAAGTCTACTATTAGATCTACAAAAATCATTATAATAATTTGAGTTTGCTTGTCCTACTGAAGGCTGCATTATTTTTCAACTTCCATAATTTACTATTGAAAGTGACATTTTGACTACCAATGATATGTTCCAAACTATCCAAAGCACTATAGCTGCTAACTACGTACAATTCGTATTTCATGGTTTGCTGTTTATTTTCTTGCTGGGTAATTTGAAGCGTCAATTTCCATACCAAAGGGTACGAGCCCAAAGAATGCTTATTGCAGGCGCTTACCACTCGGCGTACCTAGCGCCACCAAGCGGGATAAGAATGCGGCATGCTTTTTAAATGAGGACGCACACAAAGAAAGCTTAGCCAATTAGCCAGGCGCTGAGCTTACAAGAAGGAGATTTGTAAGTCACAGAGTGGCACACAGGTCACTATTGGTCAAAAGTGTAGCCATCGATTGTATGCCGCCTATGTACCGGATTGTTTCACCTAGCATAACGCATGCAGTGGCGCCACCAAGCACACTGACCATCACGCTGATATTAGCGTTCATTGTGCGCCCCAAAGCTGGAAACAAGAAGCTGAAAGAAGCACGTCGAAAGTAAGCATTTTTTGTGCTCGCACCCTAGTCAACATTGCTAGTCAATTTCGAATTTCGATGGCTGCGTGCACACAATAAATTTTCATACACACCCTGTTAATAGAATACTCGTAAAAATCTATAAGCGTGTGGGCCTTGATGTAAACTATAGTTGCATAAGGGAACGTCGAAAAGCAACGATATTTACGGTATATTAAAGCCTTACACGATGCGAGCTGCATCAGTATGCAAGGTGGTAGTGTTCTAATTTATAATGCGGTTCACACTATAATTCAGCGAAACAGAAAGTAGTCGGTTCTTTATGCGTTTCCTAGCGCGACGACGGCTTTCTTCCCCACTGTAAACAAACGTCTGCAAAATCGATGCCTGAGCACAGTGAAGTGATAATTAAGACATAAGCAATGAAGCGAGCCATAAATTTGATGGACGGCCCGATTGTCGAGAAAAGATGTCGATGACTTAAGCCGGTGTGCCCGAACACGTGTAATTTCTTCTTTGTCTACCCGAGCGTCGTTAGCTTTTATTTACACTTTAGAACAACGCTATCAACACCCCATAAAACTGTACTCATTGAAGTTGATGGCTTCGAGAAAAACACATAGTGGCTAAAGAAATCAATTGCATGCCTCGACGATATTAGTAATCGTATTGCAATTGCCTAGATAGAGCCCATTTCCGTTTATCATAAATGCGTGGTCGAGGCCACAGTGAAACATTTGATCAAAGATAGGAACCCTTGCTAGGTCCTCTCTTCAGCCGCTGCGTTTCAAGACGCAGTACAATGAAAGCCGCTTAATTCGATCACGCATAATCCGAGCAGCCGCTTTATTCGATCGAAACCTTCTGAACGGATTTTGTCCTATACTGACACATGTTAAGAAAAGCCGGTTAATTGGATCATCGCATCGCTTAATTCGATCAAATTACCACGTGTCTACATAACGCAAACACGCGAAACAATATTGAGCATGCAACTTTCATACAAGCACGGACATGTTTGGACAACGTACAATCGTGCATCTAAGCATATAATGCATCAACGGCTGTACTCAGATGGATTTTCTGCATTGTTCAGAAAATGAAATTTCAGCCATTGCAGCAAGTATAGGCCTAGGCATCATCAAACTCTACTTATAACTTTTTTAAACAAATATCATTTTACAAATATGTAAATACATATGTAAATATTTAAATATATGTATTTTTAAAACAGAGCAAATTATTTTGATACGGTCAATGTTTTCCGTCTTTTTTGACATTCATCGCTTATTTCTATCAAAATCGCTGGAACGTTTGGGTAAATTTGTGCAAACCTGAATACTTGCACGTGGTCCGAACTGCACCGGCAACCATTTGCTAGCAGTTTTGTGTTGTCAATCACACAACATTCTCGGTTAAACTGCTCATTTCCTCGACCATACCAACATTGCAGTTTTTGCCCACGGAAAAGTTCAAAGCGAGAAATTGCTATGAGATTTTCCTCCAAAAAAGAAATTATGCCACTGTAATATAACGGCCACCGATGACTAACCAACAACTAAAGTTTTTATTATTGTGTGTTTTAGGGGGTGTTTTGGCTCGATGGCACGTGGCGGTTACGATATGGCCATACATGTTGTCCATAGCCCTCAACTATTTCGTTACCTTGTGCTTATTTCCTGGCATTGAATCCGAAGTGGTCAGTTGCAGTTTGGGGAGTTGGATGCCAGTACTTCTGATGGCCATTTTCAATTTGTTTGACTTCATTGGAAAGGTAAGATGTCAACTTGATTTACGGATAAAATTATTGGCACGAAAAGATTGAAGTGTTTCCAAGTTGACTTCCTGCGACAAGCGAATTTTTTGACATTGCCCTACTGAAATATAAAATATCTATTTATAAAATACATTGTATATTCAGGATGAACTAACTTGTTTACAGTTATTTCCATAAACATACATGTATATGAACTAAATTCTTTACTATACCATTTAAAAATTCTGGAGATTTATATTCATAGTACTAATTGAGCAATTCCATTCATGTTCGAAAGCCGTTCTTAAAAGTCCTTGAAATTATCCACATTTAAAGGTAAAAATTTAGTTTTCAAAGAGGCGTATTGATTGCCATTGGGGTTAATTAAAAAAAATATGTCAATGACATGTTTTCAAAATACAACGTAGCATGTTTAATGCAACCCAACTGTATATATGCGGATACGAGAAATAGTTTGCATGTACCGTATAACCTAATAAAACTTTATTTTAGACTTAATTTCAGCAGCCGTAACATGGAATTTATGATAAGACATTTCAGTTGAAAACAATTTGTGCACGCTTCCTCATTTAGATTGCGCTTCCAATTCAATTTCTCGTCTGCATCTCATATATACTCATCAAAAATGTCTTCTTTCCTTTGTCATGCTTTTATACCGAAAGTGAATGTTAGCTATAGAGCTGAATATTAAGATAACCGATATGAAAAACAAAGCCTTCCATAGTCGGTATTCAAATGAAAAGGATGTTTAAGACGACGTTCGAAATTAAGCCATTGAAAAATTATGTGCGGTGCCCTGCAGTCTTAAATCGTTAACGGAAAGTGTAAAGAAACCCAATTCTTGTGAGAAAAATGTATTTGTGACATGAATTACCGCTAAAACTCTATGGTAGCGTATGAACCATACTATTCGATGTGACTTCAAATTAAAGGCTCTTTATTCTCGTACTTCGGTATTAAGTGACTTTTAAAGTTAAAATGTTTTTTTCTAAAGAAAAAAAGAATATAATGTATAGGGTTACACAGGGTTATTACAAAAGAATCACTGGGTATTAAAAGATATATTTTGGTAAGTATTACAGATGCAATAGTAAATGACACACAAAAAAGGGGAAAAGTCCAAGTTTAAAATGTGAATTTGCAAACTTTGATTTAAACACCCAGATGGCAGCACGAACTCAGTATCCAAAATGGCGACTATGCAGCAGAAAGCGTTTTGTGTGCTCGAATAGCATTGATAGGGTCACACGTCAGCGTGTATGGGCCGAACTGGACAACCTTATGGCGAATTCGGTTGGGCCCACTAGGGTAGAGTAACGAGCATGCCAGGGCAACCTTATCACGTGACTTTTTTT
>JAQGAO010006818.1:0-11887 GCA_034697705.1 Ommatoiulus sabulosus | reverse complement strand
ACATAGCACGTGATCGGTTTACACCCACCAGAACATGCACCTGCACCTGGTGTAATGAGTCGAATTCGCCATAAGTGTTTTCTAATTTTTTTTATCATCATGTGTTTAAAGGTTGCTCAGTCACATGATTTACAAGAACGAAAATTCAAATTTATCGTAAAAAGTGAAGTTAGCATTATTTTGGGTTCCTGTTTATCCCCTACATGAATGCGAAACGGGGACTAATTTTATATCTCTGTTTTGACATGTTTTTCTCGGAGTCATAAGTTTTATTTCTCGCTTTTGTGAAGAGGTTACTTGTATTTTGATCGCATTTTCATCATCCTAACATTAAACATTTTAAAATGTGAGCAATTAACTTTCCAAAACAAGTCCATTACAGTGGAACCTCATCCAGAAGAACTCGCTTAATAGGATTCTGAAAGTAAGAAATAATTTCCAGTCTCCGTCCTATCGTTTATCCTGAGAAAACGTTGAGCATTTTTAGAAAAAATATATCGTTATTTCTTGTATTATTATCGCCAAATGTTAATAAAAGTTCGTTCAAATGCTCAGAAATCTTCTCAGTTCTTTAGTCGTAATTACAAAGATTACTTTCGTTGTAATGAGTTGATAAAACAAGTTTCAAGACAAATTTGTTTAAAGATTTTTTGGGAAAATGTTACAGTTAATCAGGGAATACATTATTTTTTTTAAAAAAATATCGTTCGTTAGTTTTGTGAATTTGTGGTAAAATCGTATACTTTTTTGGAGAAAAATTGCATAGACGAAAATTAAAATTTTGTTCTGCCTTGGTCGAGCAAATCTTTGTGAAACAGGATCCCGGATAAGGATTACCAAATCTATTTTTAGCCATTTTATTTTAAATGGTACAACTTTCCAGATTTATGTCTAGACAAAAATCCCCCAAATCCTCATTTTTTGGCTTGATATTTTAATCTCTTTTACAACTAAAACCCATAAATTTCGACACACCAAGAGGTGAGAAGGGTCCAACGACCCTTTGTGACCCAAATCAGTAAATATCTTGTCAGCTAGTAACGAAGATTTTTACAAGATGATGACATACGTTCAACAAGGGAAACAAAATACATGTAAAGATATTCGTCAAAAATCACAACAACCAATTTTGAATATTTTATAATTATTTGATAAATTTTTAATATCCAAAAATCCCCAAAATTATCTCAGCATTTTTTGCCTGGCTATTTTTTGTCTCTTTTACAACTAAAATTTCTGGGATACTCATGAATTTCGATGCACCAAGAAGTAAAAAGGGTCCAACGACCCTTTGTGACCCAAATTAGTAAATTTCTTTTTAATTTGCAATGAAGATTCCTACAGGATATAAATGAACGTTTAACTGACTTTAAGAAGGGAAACAAAATACAAGTATATATAGAAATATTTGTCAAAAATCACCAATACCAGTTTTGAATATTTTGTATTTACCTGACAAAAACAAACAAATGTGTGCATAAATCAATTGATGAAAAATTTTGTGTCCATTTATTTCGGACACTCCAGATAAAAATAAGTTTATTTTTTTTATTAGATAACAATAAGTTTAACGAGTCGTAACAAAGAGTTTGACAAGTAGATAAAAATGAGTTTGACGAGTTGATAAAGTTGCATTTAAAGGACTGATAAAATTACGTTTAACCAGTTGATAAAAGTTTCTAGACAAATGTTTTTGTTTAATGTTTTCGTTAAACAAAGTAATGTTATCGTCAATCAAGGAATACATTTTGTTAAAAAATCGTCCGTTATTTTTGTTAAAAAATACAGCGAATAAAAACGAATTTAATGAGTTGTTAAAAAAACGTATAGAGAAATGTTTAGAGTTAAAGTTTACAGAAAAAATTTTCTCGTTTATTAGAAAATAAATTCTTTTAAAAACCCGTTCGTTATTTTTTGTGAATTTATGTTAAAATCGTATACTTTTTTGTAGAAAAATTCCAAATCAATATAAAACAGCTTCCCCGATATGGATAATTAAATATATTGTTTGCCAATTGTATTTTCATTAGTACTAAATTCAAAACTAATGGCTGGACAAAAATCCGATAATCCTCTTGTCTTGCTATTTTTGTCTCCTGGTGTGACTAACGAATTTCGTCGAGACAAGAGGTGGGAAGGGTGCAACGACCCTTTGTGAACCCTTTTTAAATTTGCAATAACGATTACTAAAAAAATTACGTTCAGATTCAAAGGGAAACAAAATTTGATGTGTCAAAAAATCACAATTATCAATTTTGAATATTTTCTTATGTATTAACCAGACTTAAAACTAAACATGTGTTGAACATCTACAGAAATATCTAGATGCAGATTTTTTTGGCCATTTATTTAGGACACTCCATTTGAATTATAAGTAAATTAAAATAACCTTATTAAGATAACTTCTTGGAAAACTCGAGATAGAAGAAGCCAAGATAAAATGTTGAATCATCGACAGATCAGAACAATGTTCAATCAAGTGCCACAACAACAAAAACAACTATACGAATGATCACAAATTCACCACGCTGCATTTGAACTAACAAGGGGAATAAAAAAAGATATTTGTCATAAAACACAATTATCAATTTTAAATATTTTAAATTAACCTAACTGAAAAGTAAAATGTTGTTGAACATCTGCAAAAATCAATTGATGCAGAATTATTCCTTTTATTTCGGAAACTCCGGATATAATTGGGGAGGTTGGGAGGGGGGTAAAGTAAGGGCGGGTTAAAATGACAAAAATCAACTTCTTGGAAAACTCAATACAGGAGTTGGAATGATAAGTAATGATATGCAATGTCAGAACAATGACCAATCAGGGATCACAAGAAAAAACGAGATAAACCCATGGCTATTAATAGACCACTGTACGCTGCATTTGCGTACCCGTAACCCTAGCTTTATTTTGGTCAGTACATTAGGGGGCTGTGCCTGAAGGAGTAAAGTGACCCACTGACCCTCCAAGAATGTTGAAGGCGTGCATACAACGCAAGAAGAGGGCACATCCGCATACTACAGCCTACAGACGACCTATATAAATGACCACCGAGTGACCACCTTCATTTATTAGTGATTTTGCGTTGGACTTTGGAGTTCTTATAGCCTTGTCAGAAGCAGAAAGTAAATGGCGGATATTCTGAGTATTGGATTTTGGATTGCAACAACCATATTTCAAACATGGGTACTGAACAGCGAACTATTCTCCAATGTTGGACTACTGAATGAAACATCCATCGATCCAGAAATCAACACCATCAGCAATCAAAGTAAGTAAAATAATCGTATTTGAATAATCACACCATTTGCTAAACAGGCCTATGATGGACAATGGAAATCATCCTGAAGCAACGTGGTTACTTTCAATGTCAATGTTTGACCATTTTGATATGTACTGTCTTAACTACTTGTATGCTTGCATGTTGAAACATGTTACGTTAAACAAGTTCATTATTTAATTAACGGTATGATAAAAAATATATTTACTCCAAGTCTCCAACTAAATTTCGAAAAAATGGCCAAAAATCAGTTGCTCTCACAGCATTTACTGCTTCTTAATTTATATTTTTTTATGATTTATTTTAAAAAAAGGGTTATAAATTTACAAATAATGCGAATATTAATATAATGGTACATGTACAAAAAACTGGGTCCGTCATTTTTTTGTATTAGTTCATTCGGAAAACTCAAATAGTTTTAGATAAGATTCATTTTCAATTCATATAATGATCAGTATTCCAAAAAAACGAATATAGCTACAGGCATTTTTTTTAAAGATAAATAGATTGCCAACCACTATGTACGTGTAGTCTACAAATTTACATGTAGGCCTATATAGTTAAGAAATTCTCAGATTTAATAAATACACGTTCATTTCTAATGACGAATTAGAGTAACCACGTGTATAATAATATCATACCTGACTTCCAGGTGGGACTCCACCTGGTGGTCAACGTCCGGATCGACTTACGGCGCTTCTGACCGCTGCTGTGGGTCGACCATAATATTTGTCTCTGGTCGCCACAAAACTAAATTAGTAGATATAATTCTTTGATATAAAATACGCCTTTTATTTAAAAATTCAACAGAAATTGATTTTTAAATTATTTCACTGTATGCATCAGTCAAAACCTCGTAATTTAAAAGTTATTTTTAGATACATTTTTAATTATTTTAAACCCAGAAATCTTCGCCGTTTTATATTTTATAAATCAAATTACTTTTATACTATCGTATTCAGTTTCAAAAAATTTTGAAAGATTCAAGAAAACTTCTAAAATTTCTTTTTCTTATTGATAGTTTTCCAATAAGCCCATACTTTAAAATGCTTGTACATTTTTTGGAAATCTTCGCAATTTTATATTTTATAAATCGCATTATCCTTTCACTGTTTAAATTTTAAATCAAAATCAATTTCAACAAATTCTATAAGATTTAAGAAAACCTCTAAAATGTCACTTCTTATTGTTGTTTTTTTAATTTAGTCAACGGACGACAAAATGGCATTGCTGCATCGGACCTCCAAACTGCCATCAACAACTCCGATTTAGAATCTAATCTATTAGTTAGAGAAGAAAAATCAGCAATCCATCCAGAAGTTGTTAATGTTTCAAAAGTACTCCAAGAAATCGTAACAACAACACCATCAACACCTGAAAGTACGACTACTGCTGAACCAATTGTATCTACAAAAGGCACCACTGTTGCACCAACTGTGACTGTAATGGACACCACTGTCTCACCAAATGTACCAACAAGATTCACCACTGTCTCACCAAATGTACCAACAAGATTCACCACTGTCTCACCAAATGTACCAACAAGATTCACCACTGTCGCATCATCGAATCAACTTACGATAATTGGAAACGCATTTAAAGAAATCCAGAAAATGACTGATTTTACTATAACCTCTGTTAAAGCAATCATTAATTCAATAATTTCAGTCCTCGATATTATCATTCCTATAGCATTATCAGTCCTGCAGATGATAGTTTACCAAATACCAGTAATCGGTAAAACCATGGCTGATGCATTACCGGAATATAACAACGTATCTACACTGTCTGCAGTTGTGACGAATGCATTACCACTTGACATTGAACTTATCAAATATCTATTTGCCCTGACAAATACAAGCGAAGAAAAGATATCTCCAGATTTCAAATTAATCATTGATCAACTATCATCTGTCATCCAAGGCTATCCAGAAATTGTGTCAGTAGCCAACAAAACCATCCAAGACATTGCATCATCCATACTTGGCAAAGTGGCTGACAGTGAAGATACCAGTGCTGGTACCAATTACGCAGCATTTAGGTTCAATAGAAAGGCTGTTGATGAGCCATCAGCTTTCAAAAAATTTGCTCAAGAAACGCCGAGACTCATAAAAAACGTGTCGGATATCATATCCACATTCAAAATGTTGTTTGGTATGTAATTACAGAAACAGATGTAAATAAGTCTCAGTGTTTCAGTTGGAAATTGAAATTCAAACTTCTTCATGATGTCTGTCCTTCCAAGAAAAACCAACTAATTTTATTTATCTTATTTATGTATAATGTTGAATTTTGGAAAAGGTTACATTGTTTGGATGATATTTCTTGAATTGTAATAAAAATGAGAAATGAACGCTAAATCACATTTTTTTTATTTTCATTTTAGAAACATATTTCTTGTTGATGATATAAAATCATCCAATACTAAAATGAAATATATTTATTGGGTATAAAATATATCTAAGAACAGAACGTTCATTTAGAATTTTCTAAAAGTATTAAAAGTTGAAGATAAGCAGATGATGTCAGATGACCAACATTTTGTGGATTTTTGGACGTTTTAAGGCATTTTAAATTTTAGTCTATTTTTGGTGGACTTTTCGATAGAATATAATGTATGACTGTTAAACATAGAATTACGTGAAAACCATTTGGGAAATCTTCAATCATTTTGATAAAGACATTTGGCATTATAATAGACATTTTAAAATCAAGAGTAATAACAAATTGTTAATTCAATAAAAACAAATTCTATCAGATTTAAAACAAACAAAATGCACATACATTAAAATCGAACAAATTGTTTAAAATGTAAAACGTAAGATCTTTCAAAATTAAAATGTAATAAATTCTTTTAATATTAAAACGTAAAAAAATTCTTTCAAAATTAAAACGTAAATTCTTTCAAAATTAAAACGTAACACATATATAGAGAAATGTTTTTGTTTAAAATTTGCTTTTAAAAGGGTAAATGTTATCGTCAATCAAGGAATACTTCGTTTAAAAGTCGTCCGTTATTGTTAGTAAAATACGAAAGAATGTGTTTCTTTAAAATTTTCATTAAACAGGGTAAATGTTTGTCGGTTATTTTTGTAATTTTTTGGTCAAATCGTATACTTTTGGTGGAGTATACCAAAAACAGATTTTTCCCTGGCTCCTAGCAAATTAATGTAAAACAAGAAATCCGGATAAGCGAAACTATGTTGTTGTTTTGCTAATTAAGTCACTAAAAAGTGAAACTCGCTATCATTTGATGATAAAAAAACTTGATAAAGTTCCACTACTTTTCCATCGGAGGAAAATCTGTTTCGTTCGGGTATTCGGAATCCATTTTAACATAATCACCGTCTAAATAATAGCAGACTGCTGGGTGCCAACGAGTGCATTTTATTACATCATCAACAAGTGTTTTCTAATTTATTTTTTACAATCATGTTTTCTATGTGAAGAGGTACATTTATATTTGTATTTAGGTAGCATTTCCATCACACTAACCCAACCATTTTAAAATATGAGCAATTATCTTTCCAAAACAAGTCCATTGCAGTGGAACCTCATCAAGAAGAACCCACTTAATAGGTTTCTGATAGTACGAAATAATTTTCACTCTCAGTCCGTGAAAATGTTGAGCATTTGTTGAAAAATTATATTGTTATTTTTAGTATTTTTATCGCCAAATGTTAATAAAATTTTTGTTAAATGCTCAGCAATCTTCTCAGTGCTTAGTCGAAATTATAAAGTTCACGTTCGTATTAAAGAGTTGTTAAAACAAGTTTCAAGACAAATTTGCTCGTTTAAAGTTTTGTTGGGAAAATGTCACAGTTAATAGAAGAATACATTATTTTTTTAAAAAAAAAAACATTGTTCGTTATTTTCGTGAATTTTTGGTAAGTCGTACCCTATTTTGGAGAAAAATTGCATGGATGAAAATTAAATTCTTTTTCCTGCCTTGATCAAGCAAATCATTGTGAAACAGGATCCCGGATAAGGATAATCAAATCTATTTTTGGCCCTTTGTATTTTAAATAGCACAACTTCCAGATTTATGTCCGGACAAAACCCCCCAAATCCACATTTTTTGGAGGGTCCAACGACCCTTTTTGACCCAAATCAGTAAATACCTCGTTAGTTTTCAATAACGATTATTACAAGATGAAGACATATACGTGCAACTAGGGAAACAAAATACATGTAAAGATATTTGTCAAAAATCACAACAACCAGTTTTGAATATTTTGTAATTATTTGACAAAAATTAAATCCTCTCAACATTTTTTGCCTGGTTATATTTTTGTTTCTAAAAGAGACAAAAATTTTAATGCGACTCATGAATTTCGAAGCACCAAGAGGTTTAGCTCAAACCTCTTGGTCAATTTGCAATGAAGATTTCTTCAAGATATATGTTCAACTGACTTCAACAAGGGAAACAAAATACATGTAGAAATAATTGTCAAAAATCACTAAATACCAATTTCGAATATTTTGCATCGACTTGACCAAAACTAAAATTGTGTGAAAGAATCACTTGATGAAAAATTGTGTCCATCGATTTTGGGGATTTTAATTTTTGTCAAATAATTACAAAATATTCAAAACTTGTTGTTGTGATTCTTTACAAATATCTTTACATGTATTTTGTTTCCCTAGTTACACGTATATCTTCATCTTGTAATAATCTTCATTGCAAACTGACAAGGTATTTACTGATTTGGGTCAAAAAGGGTCGTTGGACCCTCCAAAAAATGAGGATTTGGGGGGTTTTGTCCGGACATAAATCTGGGAAGTTGTGCTATTTAAAATACAAATGGCCAAAAATAGATTTGATTATCCTTATCCGGGATACTGTTTCACAATGATTTGCTTGATTTGGACACTCAAGATAAAAATAGGTTTAAAAACGAGTTTAACGAGTCGATAAAAACGATTTTATCGAGTCCATAACAATGCGTTTGATGAGTTGATAAAGTTGCATTATAACGGATTGATAAACGTTTGATTCAACGTTTAACCAGTTGATAAAAGTTCCTAGATAAATGTTTTTGTTTAAAGTTTTCAATCAAAATATACATTTTGTTAAAAAATCGCCCGTAATTTTTGGTAAAATATACAAGGAATAAAAAATATTTAATGAGTTGATAAAAAACGTATAGACAGATGTTTAGGTTTAATGTTTTCTGGAAAACAACGGTTCATTATTATTTTTGTGAATTTATGGTAAAATCGTATACTTTCTTGAAGAAAAATTCCATGGAAAATTTTTTTAAGATTTTTCCTGTCTTGGTGGAGCAAATCATTGTAAAACAGCTAGCATCCCGGATATGGATTATTGCATACATTAATTGTTTGCCAATCGTACTTTCAATAGTACTACACTCCTAACTATAATGTGTGGACAAACATCCTATAGTCCTCTCGTCATTCTATTTTTGTCTATTTCACAGATGATATCCTGGTGAGACTCATGACTTTCGTCGCACCAAGAGGTAAAAAGTGTTGCAACGACCCTTTGTGAACCAAATCAGGAAATATCTACTAAATTTACAATAAAGATTTCTAAAAAATTTACGTTCAGATACAACAAGGGAAACAAAATTTGATATGTCAAAAATGACAATTATCAATTTTAAATATTCTGTAAAATATTAACAGATTTAAAACTGAGCATGTGTTCAACATCTACAGATTTCTCTTGATGTAGAAATTTTTTGGCCATGATTTATTTAATGCACTCCATTAGAATTATGAGTACAGACCCACAAGAAAGATAGATTAAAATGATCTTATTAAGATAACTTCTCGGACAACTCAAGATAGAAGAAGCCAAGAAGGAATGTTGAATCAACGACATAGCATGTCAGAACAATGACCAATCAATGGAAACAAAAACAAAAACAGCTATAAGAATGACCACAGATTGGCCAAGCTACATTTGACCTAACAAGGGAAACAAAAAAATATATACATGTATTTGTCAAAAAACACAAGTATCAATTTTAAATATTTTTCATTAATCTGACTGAAAAGTAAAATGTTGTTGAACATCTGCAAAAATCACTTGATATAATTAGGGGAGGGGGTATAGTAACTTAGTAAGGGCGGGTTAAAATACCAAAAATCAACTTCTTGGAAAACTCAATACAGGAGTTGGAATAAAAAGGACTGTTGAAGTAATGACATGCCATGTCAAATTTTACCTCAACACATGCCTCTGGCATGCCAGGGCTTGCCATGTCAGAACAAAGACCAATCAGGGATCACAAGAAAAAAAACGAGATAAATCCATGGCTATTAATAGACCAGTGTACGCTGCATTTGAGTACCCTTGCTTTATTTTGGTCAGTACATTTAGGGGACAATGCCTGAAGGGGTAAAGTGACCCTCCAGGATGTTGAAAGAGTGCACACAACGCAAAAAGAGTGCACATCCGCATGACCCAGAAGACCTATATAAATGCCCACCGAGTGACCACGCTTCATTCATTCGTGATTTTGCGTTTGGACTTTGGAGTTCTTATAGACTTGTCAGAAGCAGAAGGTAAATGGCGGATATTCGGAATATTGGATTTTGGATTGTAACTACCATATTGCAAATATGGTTAGTAAACATCGAACCATTGTCCAGTCTTAGACTATTGACTGAAACATCCATCGACCCAAAGATCAACACTATCAGCAATCTAAGTAAGTAAAATATTCGTATTTGAATAATCAAACCATTTGATAATATCCTGAAACGTGAGAACTTTTGCGGAATGTTTGAACTTTTTGATTGAATTTCGCCTAATTTTCCAAGAATTGCTAACAATTAGTTGTTCCGACAGTAGTCAATACTTTTCAAATTTTCTTTACTGTTATTTTTCTGAGTTTTTAATATTGCAAATTAAACTTGCAAAATGCGAACATTTGCTTGAATTGTGTCCGCCATCTTTATGCACCGATTAATTCGGAAAACTCGAGTTACTATTTTGGAAATGCAAATTCTCTTTCATTTCACTATTAAAATTAGGCTAAAAATAACAATACATGTGCATGCTGTAGGCCTATTATATTAAATTTCTATATGTTTAATTTTTTAAAAAGAAATTTCAGCTAGATTACATTATAATGTACATGTATAAACACGATGTTTTCAATGAAATATTTGTATTTTATTTGAAATTCGGAATATTTTTGTGAAAAAAGTCTGGAAATTGTCGGTTTACTAAAAATAAATATCAAATTAGTGAAACCATAATTTTAATAATACAATAGGTAAATTACTTTGTTTAATTCTGCAATGCCAGATATTCCAAATGTTTATAAACACCCATTTTTCAAGAAAAAAAATGAATTATGAAATTCGCAATACTTTTTTTTAAAGATCTAGACATCAGAAAATCCGGAAATTGTAGGCCCACAAGCTCGAATAAAATTAGAAAACCACGTGTATTATAAAATAAAAATATTACTGTATCATATACAAAATACGCGTATTCGTTAATAATGCAACTGATTGTAAACTTACTTTAAAATATGTTTTAAATTTCATTATGAATCGTACTCGAAAGCCAAGTGATCTATATTTTGTATACTTTGAGAGACCGTCCGTTTTTTGGTCTCTAATCTTGGCCTAAAGTTACAGACAAAAATCTGATAATTAACAGCTTAAATTTACGTCCGGGTCACCTATTCTCAAAAATTAGCATACTTAAGCATTGACCCAATTTAAAGGTAGCAAACTAACCTCCGTGACCCGGATGTCAGCGTCCCCTAAGGTTGCCATATTCCCCACAACGTAAACGGTAAAACCCCAATTATATGAACCTTGACTTACCTGGAAAGAGAAAAATCAAGGTTTAATTAGTTACCTGCAAGGCAAGTTAAGACCCAATGCTCTCATTGGAGCATCGTCAATTCGGAATATCCGAATCCTTTTCTAAATTCTCATTGGGCCAAAAAAGTCGTTCCCAACTTCCCAAATATTCGAGTTAAAAACGTTTCCCATTGGTTCCCTTGAAAAGTTGTTTCATAAAATTTATCCGAAGTCTTGGTAAAAAAGGCCACACATTGTTATCCCAAGACACACTGTCCGAAACGTGAAGTTTGAGAAGGATCCTCTTAGCTTGCCTTAATTTGTATTTGCATCTTTAATCAATTTTAAATTTGTAATTTCTCGCGTTAAAATGTAACATATAAGATCATCAGTAATCAATTTCAAGAAATTTTGAAAAATAATGAAAACTCAAAATTTCTTTTTTCTTATTGATTTTATTTTACAATAAGTTCGTATTTTAAAATACTGCTTGGACATTTTTCGAAAATCATCACCAATTTATATATCATAAATCGCCTTATCCATTCAAAGTGGAAATTTGACATCAAAATTTATGTCAAGAAATTTTGTAGGGTTTTGAAAAGGAAAACTGTGAAACGTCATATCATATTGACTTTTTTTTTCAAATTTAGTAAACGGACGACAAAATGCTGCATCAGACTTCCAACCTGCCATCAACAACTCCGATCCAGAATCAAAACTATCAGTTAGAGATGGAGTGATCCATCCCAGAGTTTTCAATGTATCAAAAGTACTCCAAGAAATCGTAACTGCAGCACCATCAACATCTGCAAA
>JAQGAO010006817.1:0-11888 GCA_034697705.1 Ommatoiulus sabulosus | reverse complement strand
GCGATATATTTGTATATCCTTTCTATTCCTCTTCCTTTAACGGAATAAAGCTTTATTATTATTATTATTATTATTATATACATGTAGTGTAAAGATTAGGACGGTATCAATATCGTTGAGTTTGGGAATATGGTTCCCTTAGGGTAAGAACACACTGAATGCTTATTTCAGGCGCTTACCACTCGGCGTACACTATAACGCCACCAAGCGGGATAAGAATGTGGCATGCGTTTTAAATGAGGGCATGCACAAAGAGAAAGCTTAACCGAGCCAGGCTGAGCTTACAAGAAGCGCTGACAATCTGTAAGCAGATTTATAAGACACAGAGTGGCACACAGATCACTATTGACCAATAGTGTAGCCATCGATTGTATGCCGCCTGTTTATTGCGCATTTTTAAGGTTTTTCGCGGAATATTTCACCTAGCTAGCATAACGTCTGCAGTGGCGCCACCAAGCACACTGACCATCACGCTGATATCAGCGTTCATTGTGCGTTCCAAAGCTCGAAAAAAGAAACTGAAAGAAGCACGTCGAAAGTAAGCATTCAGTGTGTTCTCACCCTTAGGCTGTATTCACAATGCACGAATTGAAGACAACAACAGTCGTCACTCATAAACAAATGAAATTGCCATATGCCATTTCTACTTTTAGGCTGTAAAAAACGAAATGGACGAAAGCTCTACTGTACTTCGTCGTAATAAATCGCATTTATTCTATAATCTATATGGAAACATAAAATGATAATCGAGAAAGTTAGTCCAAACCACTGAATACTATACACGCGAGAAAAGCGGTGACGTTTTCAAGATGGCGTCAACAACCGTTTACATGTACATGTATATCTTCAATTGGTTCATTGTGAATACAGCCTTAGTTTAAAGTTTCAGGAAACCCTTAAAAGTTTCACTTTAGGAATTTGCAAATTCAAAATGGCGTCCTTGAAACCCTCTCCCTGACGCGTACAGGGAAAGTCACAGAATTTCGCACCTAAGTGTCATGGCGGGTTTTGGTCAGCAGATCGAATCGCGATTTTCTTCGACCAGGATATTGCTAGCCGGATAACCGTTCTCACGATCTGCCAACTCCATTAGTGGAAATCACAAATTTTCGAATCTTGAATGGCATTCGCAATTACTTCCCACCTATCACAAGTGTCACGATTTCAAGGGGGAAAAACGTGAGCCCCATTTGAATTTCCTTCTAGAAATTAAAAACAAGACAATTTTGAAGCCAAAATTACGACGTAATGTAGTTTTCGATTTTTTCTCACTTCCTCATCAGTTCAAGATGTCACCAAGTGCTACATTACAAATATACCGTACTTTCCACTATACTATAATACATGCATACTGTATCTCTTGTTTTATGGCGTGTTCGGTTCTGGACTTGCCATAAACGCAAATTCGGTTATTTTTAGGAGCAAACTCTTACTCTTTCCAACTCGTTTTTCCCGGTCAGCCCAAGAAAGACTTTAGGCAATGAATAATTGCTTATTGGAGCGGCCCATCGCGTTATCGCCCATGATGGCTCAACAAACCCCTTTGTCCACTCTGCTCGTTATAATTAGTACCTGCTTGGATCATAACCCGCAGCCAATGGCCTGGGCCCTTGTCTTAATCAAGGGCGGCTCTTTTGACCCCATTGTGACCCTAAACGGTAGCGTTTAGTAGGTCCTGGGGCCAAAACCCTTTGCGACGGTGGCGCCATTGTCTTGTCATTGGGTCTCAGGGTCGGCTCGTCTCCCACGGGACCCGGCACAAAGCTAATGGGAATAGGTGCCCCCTCCTTCATCGGCCGTCCGGCTACAGGTGCGCGTCCTCTTGGAGACGACCCTGGGGACGACGGGATTTGGGTACCGAATTGAAATGATAAACTCCAGAAAGGAGCCAGCTAATTAGGCAAATTCGTGATGAGCGCTTCTAGAGTTAGCACAAATGTTTCTGAAGTGTAATTCACAGTTTTTTGACATGCATAATAATGAGGTCAGAATACTACCTCGTAGAACTACATACTGTATAATGTACATTAACTAAGAATCACAACACAGTTGCTGAAGTTAATGAGGATGTTGGCAAGAGCATGCACGTGTACTGCATGTATGTGTGCATGTGCATGCGATGTAAATGCACGTACAGTAACGGTACAGTATAACTTCAATACTTTTATTTTATTCAATTTTGAAAGTGTACACTGCACATGTATTTCATTTGTGCTAAATCCTGGTAATGTTGAGTTAAAAAACAAAACTTTCAGTGCTACCGTGACTTTTAGTAAAGTAGTACACGTAATAAGCAGGTGTAGGCTACTCGCCGTTTTTTGGGGTGCACAAACACCGCAGCGCCGCCCTGTTGGTTGAGGTTATATCGCTAAGATACAGCCACGCCCATATTAACCGGGAAACCAAATGGTAATACCTTTTGGTAATCGTGAAATCACGTGCATGCAAAAAGAATGTATCAAAAAGGACTATAACCTTGATTGATTTTCTTTAATCGATTTGCGTGTCCTTTTTTAATTGACTTCACGACTGCCAAAGAATAAAGATGATGTCTGATAAACTAGCGTATTAGGTGCAAATCAATAATTAGTCTCTCCATCTCTCAAGTCTTGCCGAAATCAATAATTAATTAGTCGTAGATTCTTTCAAAAAATGAGCAAGAAAATCAGTCTTGTACGAGAAAGAAGCTTGCAAATAAAAATCCAGCGTAATATTTATAAATCGACCTTGGGTACTACTGTACATGTACAGTAGCATGTGTATAAGAACTGGTAAGAACAGATTTACATGTACACTTTCATATTTTTCAAAAATAAATAAGCTTCACACGAACATGTATTTACAATAAATGTGCTATAAAATAAACAACAATGTAAGGGGCCAAAACAATGATTAGTCGTAGATTTCTTCATAAAACAAATAAAAATGACAGTTTCGTTCGAAAAAGAAGCCAAAGATCAAACTGAAGCGAAATATTTGTAAAACGGCCTTGGGTCAGCTCGGATGACCATCAAAGGAGCTGAAACAATGACTGTCGAACCGGACGAGAACAAAGGTCGGCCTGCGGTTGAACCTGTTAAAAAAGTACAAATATAGTGAATGGGCTCGTGATGGGTCTGGAATGCACCGAGAAACGCCAAAGAGGACAGGGGGCCGAATTAGTTGAAATCCAATAAAAGGTAAAAATCCTGTTCTGCCGATTTCAGTCGGACAAATTGGCTTTTTAGGCAAATCCGCGAAAGGGTAAGCTCTCCATGCTCGCGATGGCGCTTTTGTGGATTAACCCTATTTGGAATGCCATGCGCAAGACCCCTCAATGAGTCATGTACACTGTAGTACCAAACCTCACATTTTTTGTATTTTCAACCTTTACAAGATGTTTGCATACTTCGTGCTGCATTGTCGCAGTTAAAAAATTCATTTTTGTTACGAGATAGTAAAATTGGAGCATGCGTAATTGGATATCAATAGGGGTACTTGAAAAGGGGCTTTACGAATCGTACTTTAGCAGTCGTGAAGTCACGTGTAATGTACATCATGTACACTGCATGTGTAAAAAGGAATGCGTTAGTTGCATGGTTTAAAAACGGCGATAACATTATTAAGTGATTTTTTCAGATTTTGCACACGTGAGTGTGCTTTCAATTAGGGGAACTCAAAAATGTAGGTCCACTCCAGCAGTTGTGGCAGTAGCTTTTGGAAACCAATAAAAATGCCTGTAGGTGTGTTTGCATCTATACACTGTAGGTCACACAAAATCCGGCATTCCTACATGTATTTGCTACCACTTACTGTATATGTAGCTACTGCCGCAACTGCTGGTGTGGAACCACATTCTTGAGTTCCTCTGACTTCATGTATATATGAACATGTACTGTATATACGATTTGTTTAGCTTCCGTCTGAGTACCCCTATTGTTGCTACCTAAAATTGCTTGGAATTTGGCAATTTCGTCTTATGAAAGTACCTTAATTCTCTTGAATATCCATGCAATTTTCAGTTTACGTGCAGTTGTTTTCTGCAGCTTAAGTTTTATAAACTTTATTTGAAAAGATTGTATATCATCATCTGTATTTCCAAAAAAACTACAGTATACTCAGATGGCACGCTGAGCGTTTTAGACATTGGCCAACTACCTGTTTTACCTGTAAATGCATCGTTACTATAAATCTAAAAAGTTAGATTAGAACGCTGACTCGAATCTTCCTAATCCTGTCTTCTCTAGCATTTCCGCGGATTTCCGAATTTTCCCACGTTCTTCCCCCTGCTTAACGACGTCCCATAAATGGCCGTGCATGATTTCCCGATTAGGATCCAGAGCGATGTCAAAGATGGCCGCCAGAGATACTGATCTCGCCGCATAATCGTTTCATTAGCCCCGCTTTTGTCCACGCACTTAGGGTCCGTCGCAGTTCCGTCAAGGGCCCTAAAGGGCCGGGGGCCATCCAGAAAGCAGGGCGATAAACCGTCTTTGAAAAATCCACCTGATCGATTCCTGCAGCTGTAATTGACTCCCAGCGTCCATTGTGCAGCGGCCCTAAAAAGCCGTGAAGCTCGTTAACCCCTTTTGTTTCAGTCCCCTGCTTATATGGCGGCCATAAGACCATTGCAAGATGGCCGCCAATGAACAGGTAATAAGGTAATGACAGTGTCTTGACCGCAGGATAACCCCATTTGGCAATATTGTTCGTCCCCCTCATACGAAGCCTGCAGCAGTCAAGGACCCCGCTTTCCCAGGCTTATACGGTTTGGAAGATGGCCGCGCACTGCATGGTTGGGATTAGTGTTTTTGGTTGGGATGCGCCGAACTCTGTTCGCGATCGAATTAGTAAGCGATACTAAGTGCTTTATTGGCGTTGAAGCAAACTGGACGCGCTTAATGACCCCGAAAAGATACCTTTATGGCCGGAGTATCCCAACTGGTATAAAAAAAATCGAAACTTGATTGTTTTGTGTTGGGAATTGGTAAACGCCATAAATGAAGTAAATTGCTCGAATACTGCAGACAGTTCTGATGATTTAATAACTTTAAGCTAAAGTAGTTTGCATCGTGCTTGTTGTTGTTTGCAGTATAAAATCCCCTTCCCAAACAGTATCAATTTTCTTTAAACGCTGTGCTCCCATATTTGTACTGTATATTAATTGTTTTGGTATTTCCATCCACGATATATTCTTGTCTCGCAAAATTGTCAATTCTGGAAACCTCATGAAGGGAGAATAGTCCCTTTTAAAATTTTGCGTATAAGCATACATCCATGGCACTGGGGGAAACTTCTAGAGAGACCTTTCGTTGCAAATTGTTGCTGGAACTTATTTTAGGAACATTTTACTATCAGTTGCCCACTGATAATACGTACGAGGCGTACACTGGTAAAATACGTCAATTTTTATCGAAATAAATTCTAAAAACTACTGCGTGCATGATATCGAACACATATGTAAATTTTGAAAAATCTCGTTTATATGGATAATTTTTCCAAATTTATTTTAATATACATATATTTTGAATACTTTAATGTAAAAATTCAAAATAATTGCTCCTGCTCAATAATTGCCTGAATCAAACGAGAGTTTGCTTTAAATTCAACAAAAATTATTTTTTTCTATAAAGTTTTTGCTGTAATTAAGTTATAAAAGCGCAATCATGATTTATTTTTGCAGGTGTTCTTTAGGAACCATTTCAAGCCAGGTTCACTCCAAAAATTGCCAACACGAAGTGAGAGATGCAATTAATACTGTATACATTTGAAGATAAGTGTAAAATATGGCTCTTTCCTTAGAGGAATACCGCCCTAGAATCATGGGTAAATCTCCTATAGGTCAGTTAAATTTCACCTCCTCAACATTTTTCTTTGAACTTTGATCATTTTTTGTATTATTTTTAGAAATTTTAAAAGAAGGTGATCTAAACACTTTAACGGTCAAGCAGATTCGTTTTCAACTGGAGAAGGAATTCGACGTGGATTTACAGGATAGGTAAAAAAAATATATAATAACATAACATGCAGTTTTTTCCAATTTGTTTTAAAAACGCTTCGTTTAAAATGTATAGTTTTTTTTTTAAAAAAAAATATAGAAATATTTATTAAAATGCTATAAATTAATTTTTAAAATTAAGATATCAACAATCCTTGCAAATTTAACTTCTTTATGAAATTCATTTCAATAGGTTATACAAGGTATAACTTAGTTTTTAAAACTTTGAAATAGGAGCAAGGAAATTGATGATTTCGTGATGGAGACACTCATGCGGAAAGATCTCTTCAATTTTTCGAGCGATTCTGAGGTGGGCACATAGTTTCCAGAATTTTGTTCTGCTAAATTCAAATACTGACTGGTCTAAAGACATTTCCTCATTTTGTGAAAGTAACAAACTGTTTTTCCACGAAACGTTATGAAGCCAAGTACATGTATATATTTTTTTCTGGTAATGTGGGAATTGCTGTAGTATTTTGAATCTGAAAACATTTTTATATTTATTTTGGAACATTATCAGAATATTTATGAATATGACTTTAAGAATCCCAACATCTTTATCTTTGGAATTAGTCGGGATAAATGTATAAAGGTATATATAATATATATAAATACACCGAAGCAAACATCATACAAAAACCACAAACATACGGAGCCCCGCAGCGGAAGATTTTTGTTGTTTACGTAATGACGCATGTCACCGCGTCTTTTTGACGTTTATCGTCACAATGTTTGCTGTTTTTAGAAATTTCGGAGCAAACATTTTGAGCTAACAGCAAACACCAACATTAACCTACATGACTCGTTTTGCGTCATTACGTACAAAAAACAAAAAATAGATAATCTTCCACCACGGGACTCCGTATGTTTGTGTTTTTTTTTGTTTGCTTCGGTGTGGCCCCACCCTATCAATTATTTCGAAATTTTTTAATTTGCTATAAATTAATATAGTAAATTAAAATTTTTCGCACTAATTGATTTATTATTGTCATTCCAGTTTGATAGCATAATTACTTTTTAAATGCTACTTTTAATCAGGAAAACTTAAAATCGTTGTATATGTAATTTTCATTCAAGTATTGAAATGAAACGAATTTCCAGAAGTTTTGAAACATTCTCAAGTTTTTTGACTGCGATCCCGTACCATTAAAGTTTGAGTTCGTCAATAGCACGAAGCGCTTTAACGAAACGCATTTTCCCCAATTGGAGTATTGCGTCTGCCGTGAGAGGGCCCTGTTAACTCCCTTTCTAATATCCCTATCAGTTGGGATTTGTCGCTCCCGCGCATTGTCCTAACCAAGTAGAAATCGGCACAACGCGCCCTGTAGATTTGAGCGTCGCACAACTGGTCGAGAAATGCTCATTTTAACTTGATAGACGTTTTTAGCACGAGGTGTATTTTGTTAGAAGAAAGCGGTGTTTTAATTCGTTTTCTTCGTATTTAATCAGGATTCTGGGTGCTTCGTCTCCAACGCAAAACAGGAGAAAATTCGAAGTAGAGTCGTAGGTAAAATCATGGCTCTTTCAAAGGCGGTTCTCAGCTCGAACATTGCCGGTAAGCATTTGTGGAATGGTGGATGGATGCGAGCTTCACACTGAAAATTTGAACTCTGACCCATTCTTTTTATCTAAAATGCGCAGAAATCTTAAAAGGTGCCGATCTGGACACCATCACGGCGAAGAAGGTGCGCCTAGATCTGGAGAAAAAATTTCGCACGGATTTATTGAGCAGGTATTCTTTGGGAAGATGGGAAGATGGACGCTAGTTCGCTTTGGGCTTTTGCCCCCTGGCTCTCGGGCCGTCCATAAATGTCGTCGCTTAATTTGCCCCATTTTGTTTAAAAATGTATTGAAATACGTTAAATACATGTGCATAACGAACTGACACGTAGAAAAAGCCACGTTTTTTTTAATAAAGTCGAAGTGCATTTAGACAATCTTTAGGTAGTCTGACAATAGGCTCAACCATAACCGAATATCAATTTTACTTACGGAAAAGTGCACCTTGTGCTTTCCAAATTGTAATCATCATTTATGATCACTTTATATGTATAAATGTTCAACTTAACTAGTAAAATTTGACGATTTCAGAGCTATGTTAAAACGTGACTTGCAGACGTTAAAACTTCATTCAAATGTGCTGTTTTTGGTAATTTTATGTATTTAGAAGCTTTGCTGAAATCGTTAATTTCGAGGAGTAGGAACCGACATCAATTCTATTATTTTCATTACTCGTGGGTATGGTTGAAAGTGTGTGAAATGTTATTGGTTGTGGAAACCAATTAGGCAAACTGTACGATTAATTGATATGAGTGCCTGTTTAGGATTGAAAACTTGTGATTTTCTCAGCTTGATTGTATACTCAATTTCCGACTTTTTATCTTTTCAGGAAACAAGAAATAAACGACATTGTCATGGAGATGCTAACTGCTAATGCCAACAAAACGGACGAATCTGAAGAGGTAGGCCGCTCAACTCGCTTAAACGTTGAGTCTGGCTTCTGCCGCTTCGTGGTATCGCAATGAATCTTTTCCTTTAAAATAGGACAGTGAAGAAAGTGAAGCCGAGGCTCCACCTCCAAAGAAGGCCAAACCTAATGCTCGAGCTAATCAGGTGGGGAAACATGCCAATCAAGAAATCTCTCCTGTTACCCAAATGCTGAGACTTGTTTTCAAATGATTTCTCAGAAAAGGGCCAAGAAGGCTAAGAATGAAAGCAGTGATGAAGAAGATGAGCCTGAGGAGGAGGATAATGAGGAAGATATAGACAGCAGCGAAAAGGTAGTCAAAGATGCCTTGAGCCAGATGAACTTAAAACCGTAGCTAACAACGTTTTTTTGGCTTTTAATCGTAGACTGGTGATGAAGAATTAGCCAGAAAAATTCAGAAAGAGGAACTACAGTCAAGGACCCGGGCAGCTAAGAAGTCTTCTAAACCAGCCAAAGGAGCCAAAACTGTAAGCTTGAAACTCGTTAAGTAGAGTGAAGTCTGTAATGACTCATGCAAAACTGTATTCAGCTGTAAAGTAAGATGCTTCGAGGAATCTTGCTTGCTTTGGAAGGTTATTATTTGCATGTTAAACATGAGGACTAAGCATTTTCTAAATGGTTCTTTTGAGTATGCCAAAATGGCATGCTGATTTTGCAATAAATCTCCAGATTCCAAGAAGTTTGTGGACATTTTTGATGAATTTTTTTTTTCCATTGTAGGCAGCTAAAGCGCCTAGGAAAGCCCCAGCTGGAGGGAAGAAAGGTGGGCTTTCTCATTCCATGCACCATTCCCATGCTGATTGTTATTGGCAATGTTACTGATTTCATTTGACATTTTCCTGTCAGGTTCCGGATTTACCAGGGAGTACAATCTGACAGATGAGCTTGCTGCTGTTGTCGGATCCCCGATAATGGCTCGGCACGCAGTGGTCAAGAGGATGTGGGAGGTGGTCAAGGAGAAAAACTTATATGCAAGTTCCCTTTTTTTTCTGATATATATATATACACACACAAACTGGATGGTTTTTGACCTGTACTCTGTTTACAGGATCCTACCGATAAGAGATTTGCTATCTGCAATGATGAATTGATGAGTGTATTCCGTAAGTATGACCCAAAGTCTCAGATATGCACTTCTTAATCACGTATTCAAGGCTTTTCTGGTTTTTATAAAATTTATGAAAGCCACATTAGTAGTTTAGGAAACGTGCATCGCTTTACAGAGTATTGCAGGCCGTGCTTAAACAGTTGCTTATGATTCCCATTTCCGTTACAGGGATAAAGCGTTTCCGCTTGTTCTCCATGATGAAGTATCTGACCAAGCACTTCCTGGAGCCTAGCTAAGTGCCGCGGCAGTGGTGTCACTTTGCCCCACACCAAGACGAGAGCGATGGTCTCGTCTGTGCAAGTATACTCCCACAATTCCCCACTTCTTTCAAAGCCTTCCCTAACCTTTGCCGACTGGTGCAGTAAGTAGTTTATTGCACCCCCTCCCTCATCCTTTTTTTAACGCCACATTGTAACAGCCTCGATCCTTCCAATATTTTCTTACCGCTGCCCCTTTCCATGCAAAAGTTGTTCTGCACTAGATTTATGCCGAGTTTTTCTTTCCCTTCCAATTTGTATCCAAGGGAATTTCCCTTTTCCCAGTTTGTGCCATGGCCTTGCGCCGCCACATAATGTACGTTTGTGCGAAGCGTGAAGGTTGCAAACCACCAAAGTAAACGTGTGGTTAATAAATGGTTTCGCTTATCTGGTTGTGTAGTCCTAATCTTCCATATTGCATTCCAGTTGAAACCCTTAAAGTGGAGTCCTCAGGCGCGATTTGCACCCAATCCCACGTAGGTCGTTGAAAAAAATCGACTTTACATACCTGCATTGGTGGAATTGGGAATCTGGCCAGCTCCACGGAAGTACAACGAAACAAAGAAATAAAAATTGCAGCCAAATCGGCGACTCATTACCTGTGATGCAACACTATTTAATTGTTAATGATCCCTCCTTTGCGCATTCGGCAAATTAAGGAGGGGGACACGGTCGAATTTTAGCGCTAACGGCCATAGTTATCGACTAGGCATGCCTGGGTGGATGAAGCAAAAATCCTGACACATCTTCTGCTTTGAGCATCTTCACAAAAGAATTACAAAGAATACAGAGAAGAGGCGACACTGTTGGGATTCGTTGGTTTGCTCGAATTTGAAATATGCCGAGGATTTTTTGCAGGTTTGAGTATTCTCCAAATATATTTCATGGAATTGCGATTTTGTAATATCCAAAACATATAATCAATACCAGTGTTGAGCAAAAATTATTCGCAACTTAATAGTTTCAAACAACAACTATATCACTGGAGTTGTAGTTGCAACTGGCCACTAAAACTGTACTTCTTAATTACTGGTACATAACTTATTTTTGTAACTTTTTTAATTGTAGTTGGAAGAGCAACTATACAATTTTAGTTGAAAAAAAATAGTTGTACTGGCAACTAACAACTACTTAGTTTATTCGTAGTTAAACTAATATTGAACATTTAATAACTAACATTTCTTCAATGTCACTTAAAAATCATTTGTTTGCTTTCCATGGTAACTTAAAGCATATAACGGATAAGGTCGACGAAATGTTTTGTCTTAAAATAGAAATTTTCTACTAAAACGAGTTTCTATTTCTTATATTAAGGTTGTTTTTAATAATAGCGGTACTCAGATATTTTACGAAGGTAACTGTAGATCACCATAGATGCAACTGTATAATTGTACATGGTTTACGGTAGTTTGTAGCCCCGTCCATTGTTGCGTGCCGATTTAAAAAAATCCTTTATTCTGATTGGCTGAGCCATGTTCGGGGAGGCGAGTGAAGGTGACGCGCGGGAAAAATCGGCCGAACAGAAGTACACCTGAAAACACGCGTATTTCTAGGCCTGTCTGGCGCTCGGCGGCTGCATTCGGAACCTTGAAAAATGTAAGTATGTTTTATCATACCGATCATTTATATGTTTAATACATTTTATAGCACAATTGGGTGTGATTGCTATCTTCAAATCATGAACAACAGCTTCAATAAGAGTGATAGGCTACTGTACGGGAG
Organism: Ommatoiulus sabulosus; assembly: GCA_034697705.1. Taxonomy (NCBI): domain Eukaryota; kingdom Metazoa; phylum Arthropoda; class Diplopoda; order Julida; family Julidae; genus Ommatoiulus; species Ommatoiulus sabulosus. The sequence goes on along the minus strand of JAQGAO010006817.1, from coordinate 336 downwards.
GAATAAAGGATGCGGTAATCCCCTGTCAGTTTTTAGCCGTAAATGAAAAAGTTAATTATTTTATTCGATGACTTGTATTTGATAATTTTATAACTTCTCCAGATCTTAGAAGAACAAAAAACGAAAAAGTACCTGATGCCAACATCTGAAAAATCGAATTCTCGCTTTAAATTGTTATCTATTTATTTACGCTTATGTTTACATTTACGTCAATTCCTGAGAACCGCTATTATTTTTGAAATAATGAAAAACATCTTAGGGGGGACTCCTAAAGCGCGATTTGCACCCACTCACTCCCCCAGTGGGTCGTTCAAAAAATCGACGAACGCACATGCA
>JAQGAO010006816.1:0-11888 GCA_034697705.1 Ommatoiulus sabulosus | reverse complement strand
CGCAACGTATTCTAGCACGCTGGGCAGATACCGTGGCCTTTACGGTATTTTCAACGCTATGCAATAACTCTCTATTAACTACTAGATAAGCGGTAGCTAGCCTACTGGCCTTCAATTACTTAGGAAGGTTCCATAGTTTGAAATATTCATGCAGGAATGCCACATCAGGTGAAAGCTGCATTCCAAAAGCATTCCGTGTTACACGCATTTTCTTTTTATGCATACACTGTAACTGCTAATTATCTTGAGGAAATCGGATTTTGAAAATAAAATCTATGAATTTTTTTTAAGTGTTTCAGTTCAATCCATTGCAATATTTTCGTTTCAGTTCAATCCATTGCAATATTTTCGTTTCAGTTCAATCCATTGCAATATTTTCGTGGTGAAAACGAATTGCTATTCTGTCGAATATTTGCTATCGTCCTGAAAAATGTACAGTTATGTTTAGATGTATTGTAGGAAACTTTAGATAATTCAATTCAATTCTTTACCCTACAGTCAGTACAAATATTAGTACCATTCGGCAGGGGGGATCATTATACAAATACTGTATACATAACATTTGAGGTATATTTCACGTATTTAGGACTTTAACGAGGAGGATGGGATTGGATAGGAAGACGGTCATGGCCGATTTAACATAGGAACTATCTCAGCATTCGCTTGGAGGAATTGTGGGAAGCCATGAAAAACCACAATCGAGGATAGCCGACCCGGGAATCGAACCTGGGTCTACCGAATGCTTGGTTTTTTTGTTGTTGACGTAAATTGAAACCAAATGCGTATTTCCTGTAGACTGGACCAGGCATGTATAAAATGCAATTCAAAATACATTTGGAGTTATCTACATGTATAAAAAGATGCATTTTGAAATGCATAAACAAAAACACATGGTGAAAAAAGCTTCTTAAAATTCCTGTTAATAAAGCAGAATGTATTATGAAATGCATCGTATTTGTTTTAAACTATATGGATTCATAATTTCACAACATTTAATTTAAAGATGCATTTTGAGTTATCGAAATGCATTTCAAACTGCATTTTGTATTATCGATATGCATTTCAAACTACATTTTGAGTAATTAAATGCGTTCCAAAATGCATTTCGCGTTTTTGACGTTATGTTTGATTATCAAAGTGCATTGTAAAATGCATTCTAAGTTATTAAATGCATATCAAGATACATCTTGAGTTATGAACATGCATTTGAAAATACATCGAGAATTATTAATATGAATTTCAAAAAATATCCTTAAAGCATCGAGAAGAATTCATAATCAAAAAGCTTTTCAAAATTCATTTTAACAATGCAAAATGTATTCTAAGATGCATTAAATTTGCGCTAATTTATACACAGTTTCAAATGCATTTCATTTCAATCAAATAAAATAAATAAATCAAATACATTTATTAGATAGATTAGATTATTAATCATATAATCATATATAATCTACAGTAGTTTTACCTGGTTTAATTCAACCCGAACAGCGTTTTCAGGTTTAGGACAGGAATCCGGAACATCTTGGGCCAGGGCGTAATTTACGTACAGCGAAGCAGTCATCACGAACACCACGCACTGCCATTTTGAATCCATTTTTCTTCGGCGAAATGTTACGTATTTTGAACAAATAAATTGTATTTGAAGAGTTAAGCGTATTAAGTGCTAGTCGTTGGACAAACAAGGAATAAGTGTACTAAAGCGGAACGCTAAGCAGAATTTATAAACCATTCGGAGGACAATTTTCCAAGAAATTATTTCAAAACTTGTTTTCCTCTACAAGTTTCTACGAAATAAGTCTTGGCCGTTGGCCAATAATAAACGAGGAAATTACTCATCAGTTTTCCCCTTTATAAAAGTAATTCATGAGCGGGGTATCGTGAAATGAACTTTGCAAAACACACCTGTTGACAACCTGGAGCAATGATCCCGTGACTTTCAAAGCGCCAGTTCTATATATGTCACTCGATAAAAATAAAAATAAGCCATTTTTCATTTCGTTACAAATGACTTTCAGCAAGAAAGAAATTAAATTTCAAAATTGAACTTGTAAACAAGCACCGTTTAGTCGAACTCGAATAAGTGAAACCCGCTTAAATGAAAAACCTAGACTAGTGAGCATTTTTAACTGTCCTGAAATGCACCAATTGTATACAATCATGCACGAATAAGTCAATATCGTACCATTCAATCTACACTATAGTGATTACTATTACAGTCGACTCGTTTTTTCACATGGTTCCCTCAGAAATTTCGTTTTCAACTTCCCTGACTTTTCCAGGTTTTAAAACAAATTTCCCTGATCAACGACAATGGCAATGTTATCCACAATTTTGCAAAATTAACACAGGATGATATTTAATGTTTTGCAGAACTTACTTGAAAATGTGACAAATTTCGAATCGGAAAATGCTAAAAAGTTCGAAAATTTGTACTTTGAAAAGGTTCTGATACCTTGAAAATTTTCAATCAGTTGAAAATTTTGCAAATATCTCCTCGGCAAATGTTGATAATGTTTTAAATCGACATGTACCTAAAAACAGTGGAAAATTTTGTCAATTTGTCTGGACAAGGTTAGAAATCTTGCAAATTTATATTTCGAAAGGTTTGAAAATTTTGTAAATTTTTACCAATTTTCATCTTTGGAAAAGATAAAAAAAAATTCAAATTTGTTCTTAAATTGAAAAATTGAGCAAATGGGCGCTGTGCTAACAATGTGGAAACCTTAAGTAATACTTCCCTGACCTTTCCAGTCATTTTCAAGTTTCCTGTCTTTTTCAGGTTTTCCAGGTCTGGGGAAACCCATGTTTTTACGCCTCCCATTTGTAAAAATAAGGTTTTTATTATTACTATTATTATTATTCTCCGTTATCGAAGTAAAGCAAAGATCAAATGCAAATTTTCGCCCAGAGTTACGAACTCATTAATACGAGCTTAATTCACTCGATATGATCAACTTGATATATATACTTCTCGATACGATCCTGTTGTTGAGGATCTAACGGACCGTTTAAGGATACGGACGAATAATGTTAACTTCTTAATTTAATACGAATTCCCAATTCGGATGTTGCAAACTTTCGGTTGAATTTTCGAGTTCCCCAACATTCGCACTTCGTTGCATTAAAACGAACATTAGAAGATATGAAAATAAATAAATATACATTATAACGGGGAAGTCCCTCGATGAAAGTAGCAGCACCTTCCCATTCATGGAAGTGGGGTAGGATTTCATCCAAACTTCGATGTAAACTTCAGTTCTTATCGATGAAGTCACATTTCGTCTGACTTCTGATAATACGAACAACCGTTTAAAATAAAAAGAATTGCTTAAATTCAGTCGAACTTATTCAATTTGTTGCTCATATTTAAAAGAATGAATATTGTCGATGACTCACTTCGTCTGATATAATGTATGAATAAGTTAACCAATTAAACTTTTGAGTACCGAGGAAACTATTTGCTAGGGTATGAAACTAGGTAAATATATGCGCGCCAGCCTTTGGTATAAAATTAATTGCTCTTTCTGAAAATGCATGATTGAATAAAATCTGAACTTATATCTAAGCCCATCCAGCACGACAGACATTGACAAGTTGCCAACTCATTAAACTTTTTAATTTTGGACACCAGACGTTAGTTAAATTTCGATCCAATATCAATAAGTTCATTATTCAATATTCAATTTTAGTCAATGCCATAACAATTATTTATTAATTTGGTAACCAGATTAATTAAAAAGACCTTACAAAATGTGCAAACAGACATCCATAATTCATCTCCTTCAACCATCGAACAATTTTAGAGATCAAAAATGATGTTCCTTGGTTTTGCAGTCACCATTTTTGCTTTGTTTTATCAAACTTGTTTCGCTAAACCGCCTGCACAATTTTCAAATTGCAAGGCGCTGAAAAATGCCGTACTTTACACCATTGAACAGTTCAGATCTGCTATAGTACCAAAATTTAATTGGATTTATTGCTAAAGTTCGTTTAAACCGTAGTACGTATTATCGTAAGTCAGACGAAACATGAGTTCGACGATAAGAACTAAAGTTTCATCGAAGTTTGGATGAAATCATTTACCCACGCCTACGAATAGTAAAGTGGCTGCAAGTTTTATCGGGGAATTCCCCTTTGTAACGTACGTTTTTCCATATTCTCTAAAGTTCGTTATAAAGAAACGTAGTACGAATGCTCGAAAACTCGAAAATTCATTCGTTTTTTTGCGGAAAATTCGTAATATCAGAATTCTTATTAATTCGTTAGTTGCGTAACGACGAAGGTGCCAGGGTTCAGCCTGCACCCGGGCGTAAATTTTTTATATAAATTTTCCACATTTTTTTTTTTAAATTGGATAATTTCATTTTAAATTTTTCGATTTTTTTTCTTAAAAATTTAAGAATTTAATTTAAAAACGTGCGATTGTTTTTCACAAATGTTCGAATTGTCCCACATCTACAAAGTTTGTTTATAAACTGGCAAATTTTCTTTCAAAATTGGAGAACTTTATTTAAAAATCCTCGATATTTTTTACATAATATAATAATGTATCTTAAAAACGAGCGATTATACTTCACAAATTTGCAAATTCACACTGTTCTGCGAATTTTGTTTACAAATTTGCCATTTTATTTGAAAACATTTGCGAATTGTTTTCTCCCAAAACTTTTCGATTTTTTTTTTAAATGGTGAATTTTATTTACAAAGTTTTGAATCTTTTTCAAAAAATTGAGAATTTAATTTAAAAACGCGCGATTTCTTTTCTCACAAATTTGCGAATTGTCACACACTTTCGAACTTTTTTTCAAAATGGGCAGGTTTTTAGTTGAAATATGTATTTTTTGAAAAAATATGTATTTGAAAAATTCGAGTATTTAATTGAACAATGTGCTCTTTTTTTTGAAAACAAAATTGTGAATTTATTTTCAAAAGTTTTCAAGTCCAAAAAAAATGGGGAAATTTTCCAGCGAATATATATAGTTAAGCAATTGACTGCGGACAGTTTTTTTCTTCAAGTTTTGAAATACAGTAAATATAATCTAAATTAAATATTTCGTTTAATTGGAAATATTTCATAGGCCAGATTAGAGTTAAACATTATTTTTTTTTATATGTTAAACATTAGAAAGTATATATTTTTACAAAAAAAAACCAGTAAAATTAAGAATAAATGGGCAATTAGAATCAAGAAATAAAAAAATAAAAGAATTTTATATTAAAAAATTTAAAAAAAAAATACCAAAGGAATAGAAATCTAAAATTACGAGTCTGGATTATTAAAATTCAGGAAATACATAAGAATTCGTTAAATACAGTGTATATCAAAATTCATTGAAGTTATGAAATTTATATGAATATCGTTAATATTAATTTATTAAATTCATAAAATTGAATTTATGATATTCAAAATAATTTATTTAATTGAGTGTAAAACAGAATTCTTTAAATACAGTATGTGTATATATAAAAAGTACATTAGAAAATACAGTGTACATGCCCATTATATCATAATTAATTTAATTCATGAAATTCATAAGAATTTATTGAATTTAAAAAATACAGTGTAAATAAAAATTCATTGAAATCATGAAATTCACCAGAATTTATTAAATTCAGAAAATAGACTAGAATTAATTAAAAAGTAAACACAATTTATTTACATATAAAACAGGGACATTCAGTATAATTAAGAAATAGTTAAAATTAAAAATAAAATTAAAAAAATGTAACAATGGAACAGAATTCAGAAATATCAAATCTGAATTTATAAAATAAAAACGAATTGCTAAAATTCATAATAGTCTATGGAACCCATAAAATTCAGAAAAAAATAAATTTAATTCGGAATTTAGAAACAAATAACATTGCAACATGCTGCATTTAAAAATAATTTTTTTTTGAATTTAAACACTAAATTGCAACAAGTTGTTTTTATGTTTTCAGAATCGAAATAAATTTATGGTCAAATTGCTAACAATGACGATAACGTACTCATTGAAAGCTTGCGTTTAACCATCGATGGGAAATACGCCTACCAAAGTTAGTTGAATATTAAATAAAATTTGTGTATTAAAAATCAGGTTTAATTTCATATATTTTTACATTTGATCATATTTGTAATTTAATTTCTGTATTTTAATGCAACATTTTTATAGTTTACATCTTCTGGACCAAAGAGAGAGTAGTTAAACCAGAGATCATCGAAGAAGCAGTGAAGAATTCGGGTGTTATCATCGAAAATGATTTTGTCGTTCTCCAAAATAAAGATTGCTTCAAAGATTAACCGAAAAATTAACTTGTTGCAATTCAATTCGTCTAGATCGTGTTATATAAATTTAGACGAAAAAATAACTATGTAATAAATTTTGGTGGTAGCGTTACATTTTTTTATTTTTTCTTGATTACAGATGGTGAAAAGAAATTTTAGACCATTCAGAAATTCAGTCATTAGCATTTCTGCCAAAAAAAATATGTTTATTTTCAGAAATTTATCCAGATTTACATTTGCTGGGACAATCAAGAGTGTAGCAATATGACGGATTTCTGTAAAAATATTTTGTAGGATACGTTACTTTGGCCTTGGCCAGTAAGTCGTCCAGGTATTCCTGATCAACCGTTTTGCTCCTAGTTCTGATTTGAACATCTAAGATGAATAATAAAAGAAAATTATTACAATATTCAATTTCATATAACATTAATATTTATAAAGTTGTACTTACATTGTTGAACCTGTTTACCATCGACATACTGACAAGTGGATATGACAATGGCATCATCAGTCAACAACAATATACTCGAGTCGAACCAAAAGTTTGCTAATCAAGATTAACAAACAACGACATATTTAGGCCTAAGTCAATGAAAATCATTATCAAATTCCTCAGAAATCTTACTTTGGTTTAAAGGAATGGCGCGGAAGACCTCAGTGTTCAATTGGCTAATTCGACTATAAGTTTGCCAAAATTGTCCAGTCCTAAACAATCGAGCAATACGAACATTCATTGTAGCAAAATAAGCAAATAGTCAATAAGTAATTATTGCTGGGCAGCTTATTAAATCTAAGTTTTAAAAGAGAAATTATCTGGATTAGATCTGTGATTTGAGGAAGTGAAAAGGATAGTAATTTACTTCCTTTTAAAAAATTGATAGAAGTAGAATCGAGAGTAGTTAGTCCCTCGATGTCATAAAAACTTCAAGAAAAATAATTTAGGTGTGCATGTTACTCAATCATGGATAAAATGGATGAAGTAGAGAAGAGGTTAGAGCGTTACTCCTACTTTATCGAACATTTAAAGGAAAATCGACTGAGAGGAATAAATTACTTCCTTATGGAGAATTTTGAAAATGTGGTAAGGAGGAAGTAAGCTATTTACTAATGGAAGATTTTCGGGAAGTGTAAAAGAGGGGGAGTAAGTGATTCCTTATGAAATATTTAGAGGAAGGGGGACAAAGGGGAGTAGTTTACTTCATTATTATAATTTTTGAGGAAGTGAGAAAGAGAGGAGTATGTTACTCATCATAGTATACTTTAATGAGTTGGAAAATAATGGAATAACTTACTCGTTTACAAAAAAAAGTTTTTGGGAGTCTATCATTCCTTGATTTACAGTTTTAAAACATGTACAACACAGTCAACACTAGTGTTTACGTTGTTTCCTTATACAAAACTTAAGAAAGTAGAAATGTGGCTGACAATTTACTTCTATATTAACAAAAAAATGCGCCTATTAGTAACACCTTTATGAATTATAAAAAAAGAAACTACGTTTTACTTTAAAACATTTAAAAAAACAGGACATTTTATTTACACTCCTTTGCCATTTATGAAAAATATTAATCAATCCTCTCCATTAGTGGACTGAATTAATTTTTAAGCATAATAAAGTGGAAAAGCTCTGAATTTGTCTTACGAAGAATTAAATCCACTCCAGACTTGCATCTTGATGTTATCGTCTGTGGGCACGAACTCAAGCCGGTTGCACTCGGTCTCGGAGGACGCGAACCATCCTTCAGGGGCTGCTATCAACTGCATGTACCAAACGCCCTCCAGCTAGGAGATTGAACGAAGATTTGGAAATGAAAATAATACACGCGCATATTTGTGAACATGTAATAAAATACATATGTATGAATACTGGAGTATCCTTAATCGAAACTTACAAAAGCCTTAATGCTCTAAATTTCAATAAAGTTCCAATCTTTTTGAAAAACCATACAACTTGACTAGCTGGATTTTTTAAAAACGTAACAATAGTGTGAGTTATTTATGTTAAAACAATTATAAATTTAAAATATTTAGGCCTATGTCTTTTAAACAGAAATCTGATAGCGTTTTAAATGTGCAAGAGTTTCAACTATTTTAACACAGAGTCAATTTCTAAAAATGTAGCTTGTTTTTGACACTATTTGGTCAATTTACACGTGATTTACATGTTTGGTTTCTTAATGAACTTATGCCGGATTACCGACGCGGAGACAGCTTGAACATTTTACATGTTTTAAACATGTGGGCCTACAATCGAAAAAAAAGACAAATTTATCAAATTTTGCACATAAACATGTCTGAATGAAAACACTACACAAAGTTTTAATTTAGACACATTTTATGTGTTAAATATTTTTAATTTAGAAGTTTTGAACAAATTAAAATGTGAAATATGTCTAAATTATTTTAGACTTTGTTTTTATTAAAACAATGTCTAAATTAAAGCACTTCTTAAAGTTTTCATTTTGACATGTTTCGTGTGTTAAATATTTGAAGTTTAAAAGTTTTTTAAAAATTTAAGACGTCAAGCATGTCCAAAATTAGACTTTGTTTTTAATAAAACAATGTATAAATTAAAACGCGTCACCAAGTTTTAATATGGACATGTTTTATGTGTTAATGGTTTAAATATAGACGTTTTCAACAAATTTAAGACGTGAAACATATGTTTAAACATTGGTTTTTATTAAAACAATGTGTAATTTAAAATTATTTTCATTTCAGAAGTTTTCAACAAATTGAACATTTGAAACATGTCAAAATATATACCTTGTTTTTACAGAGTGAAAGAATTGAATTTTAAATTAAACTTTGAATAACACGTATGTTTTATTTTGCAAACATATAGTTTATACAGTAGTTTCTATGTGAGGAAACAAACTGGTTTTTTTTCCATGAAAAAATTGCATCACTTAAAGAACATTTTTCATTTAATTAACGAAAAATGTGTACCCCAACATCACAATTTAGTGATATATTTCCGTATTTGGGGCTTTAATAAGAAGAATGGGATAGGATAGGAAGACGGTCATGGCCGATTTAAAATAGGAGCCATATCAGCATTCGCCTGGAGGAATTGTAGAGGAAAAACCACAATCGAGGATAGCCTACACAGGAATCGAACCTGGGTCTACCTTGCTCTGCTTTTTTTGATTTGTTTTTTGACGTAAATTAAAATTCGTATTTCCTGTAGATTGGACAATGCACGTATGAAATGCATTTCAAAATACATTTTGAGTTATCGACATGTATAAAAAATGCATTGTGAAATGCATAAACAAGAACACATTGTGTAAAAACCTCTTAAAAATGCATTTTAATACCGCAAAATTTATTCTGAAATGAATCGTATTTGTTATAATATACATGTATAGCCTACATATTTTCAAATGCATTTTATTTCAAAATACATTATGAGTAAACAAAATGCATTTCAAAATTCATTCTGTGTTATAGATATGCATTTCAAACTACATTTTGAGTTATTAAATGCATTTCAAAATGCATTTTGGGTTATTTACATGCATTTCAAAATACATCTTGAGTTACTAACAAGCATTTGAAAATACACCGTGATATATTAATATAAATTTCAAAAAATATTCTGAAATGTATCAACAAGAATACTATGTACATGTTCAAAAAGCTTTTTAAAATTCATTTTAATAATGCACAATGCATTACATTTGCGCTAATCGATAGGCCCTACACAGTTTTAAATGCATTTTATTTTAATCAAATAAAACATAAATAAATTAAATACATTTATTAAATAGATTTAATTATTAATTAAATATACTTATATGAGCCAGTTTTACCTGGTTTAATGTAACCGGAACAGCGTTTTCAGGTTTGGGACAGGAAGCCGGAACTTCATGGGCCAAGGCGTAGTTTACGAACAGCGAAGCAGTCATCACGAACACCACGCACTGCCATTTTGAATCCATTTTTCTTCGGCGAAATGTTACGTGTTTTAAACAAATAAATTGTATTTGAAGAGTTAAGCTGATTATATATAAGTTCTAGTCGTTGGACAAACACGGAATAAGTGTGCAAAACGGAACGTTAAGCTGATTTTATAAACCATTGGGAGGTCAATTTTCCAAGAAATTATTTCAAAACTTGTTTTCCTCTACAAGTTTCTACGAAATAAGTCTGGCCCGTTGGCCAATAATAAACGGGAGATTACTCCTCAGTTTTCCTCTTTATAAAAGTAATTCATGAGCGGGGTAGCGTGAAATGAGCTTTGCAAAACACACCTGTTGACAACCTGGAGCAATGATCCGTTGACTTTCACTCGAAAATGAAATTTCAAATTTGAACTTGTTAACAAGCAGCGTGCAGTCGAACTCGAATAAGTGAAACCCGCTTAAATAAAAAACCTGGACTAGTGAACATTTTGAGCGGTCCTGAAGTGCACCATTTGTGTACAATCATGCACGAATAAGTCAATATCGTACTATTCAATCTACAAGTACTGTGCATGTACACTAGTAAGTACTTTTACAGTCGACTCGCGTTTTCACAGGGTTCCCCCAGAAATTTCATTTTCAACTTCCCTGACATTTCCAGGTTTTTAAAGAAATTTTCCTGAACAACGACAATGCCAATGTTATCCACAATTTTGCAAAATTGACACAGGATGATATTTAATATTTTGCAGAACTTATTGAAATGTGACAACTTTCTAATCTGAAAATGTAAAAAAGTTAGATAATGTGTAGCCTACTTTGAAAAGTTTCTGAATTTTGTAAATTAGTCTTCGGAATCTGTTTAAAATTTTGCAAATTTCTCCTCGGCAACTGTTGAAAATTTTTTAAATCTGTACTTGAAAACAGTAGACACTTTTGTCAATTTGTGTTGGAAAAGGTAAGAAATCTTGCAAATTTATATCACGAAAGATTTCAAAATTTTGTGAATTTTTACTAAGAAAACTGGAAAACGTTTGCAAAATTTTGTTCGGAAAAGATAACAAATTTTGCAAGTTTCTTCTCAATTTTTTTTTAAATAGAACCTGGAAATAGCCACGTGAAAAAATTAATTTTTAACTGCGACAACATTGATACGTTGAATTTCACTGACATTTTCAGAATAATTTATTCTTCCCTGACGTTTCCAAACATTTCCAAGTTCCCTGTCTTTTTCCAGGTTTTTCCAGGTCTAGTGAAACGTCTTCGATTTGGGAAAATAATATTTTTACTAAGTAATACTATTTATTTATTATTATTATTATTATTATTATTATTACACGTTATCGAAGTATCCAAAAAATCTATTGCAAATTTTCGCTTACATTTGCAAACTAAACTCGCGCTTTTTCTCATGAATACGAAATTAAACTCCTCATATAGCGTATTCATTTCATTTTTTTTCTTTGATGAACGGGGAATTTCCCCAAACGGGTTGGATTAAGGACCTGCCAAGTTGGTAAGAGGGGGGTGGGGAGAGAAAGAATTACCTCCTCAGCCTAACTTGACAAAGCACCTTTTGAAAGGATTTAGATATCCCTTACCATCAGTGTCAATAAGTAACGGAAATTGTTTGTCATACGTTTATGGCGAATTCGACTCACCCAAAAAGTGCACACCGGCGTGCACCGGGTTCACGTTTCTGCACCCGTTCC
>JAQGAO010006815.1:0-11890 GCA_034697705.1 Ommatoiulus sabulosus | reverse complement strand
AGGAAATTGTGTAAATTGGTACATGGAAAACGTGGAAAAGTTTGTAAATCTATAGGCTACTCCGAAAATGTGGAAATATTTTCCAAACTTCTACATGTACTTGGAAAATGGGCCCTGAGCTAACCTCGTAGAATTTCCCTGAATTTTTCCAAATAAACCATTCTTCCCTGACTTTTCCAGGTCTGGGGGAACCCTGACATATATCGATTAAAAACATCGTACGAAGGTGTCACGAAACTATTAACGATCGAATAATTCATCTATTTGTCCACTTTTGATCGTTTCGGGATAATGGAAATAAAATTCATTCGTTTGATATGAAAATGAGTCCTTAATAGTTCGAGTTACCACTTAGTACTTTAGGTCAATTCGGTCAACTGTTATCTACATTTAGCCATTCGGCTCGCGTTACGTCAGCCAACTATTTACTTAAATTACTAATTAGTAATCGAAATGAACACCTTAAAAGGGTGGTGAACATTATGCTCCAAACAATGAACGAGTAATGGTACAAGTTCGCAAAAATAAATTCTGATATTAGAGCATAACGACTCGTAATGACAATTAAGATATTTTATAGATCAATAATGTAATAAATTATATATCAAAATACACAATTTCGGTTTTATTCAATATTTTAGGATCATTAATTAATTATATACATGGTGTGGCTAAGGTCAACGCCATTGATCGAAATTACTGTCCTATTCTTCTAAAAACGTACTAATAGATTTGACACATTTTAAACATTTCTAAGCAGAGTAACACGCTCTTTATTTTAATATTTTTGGGACAATGGATGTAATTGATACATGCGATGTAAAAATTATAAAAGTAATATACAATTTATAAATTTATAAGGTAAAATTTTTGCCAAACTTTCAATAAAATAAACGCAACCTCGCCTAATTTCTCGTACAAGAGTTTATAAAACGTGCCAAATATAGTTAACAATATTCCAAAATTTCCGAAGAATTACTCAATCTCGGCACATGAAAGAAATTATTTCAACAATCGTATTTCAATGTTGTACCGTATGCAAATTATTTCAAGGATCACATCAGCTCGAAACCAAAAGTGGGAAATATGACAGAACAGAATTGCGTACATGTATTTTACAATTTTTAAAAGTTTAATACATACAATGTACTTTTTCTGTTTGATGCAAATATGAAAAATAATGTTAAAAAATTTTCACGTTTCACCAAATTGATTCCAAATCAAGGCTACATACGTCAAACATGTTTTCTTAACGTCAACGAAAATTGAACACCTTAAAAAACTCAGTTTTGTTCATTCTCCGACGTTGTATTTATTAAAAAGGTTTAACTTAGATGGTGTAAGTAGTATAAGAAAAGCCATTTCTGAGCCACTTTATACGTAAAATAGTATAAAACAAGCCCAGAAATGGCGCTTTTTTTAAAAAAAGGGGCTCCAACCTGAAGCAAAAAGAAGAAAAGTTTCTTTATTTCTTTTAGTTTTTTAATTTAAATTGTATTTTTTAAGTTTTTTTAATTTAATTTAATTTTATTTATTTTTACAGTATAACTTCGCTGCTTTTTTGAATTTTTTTTCAATATTTTGATTATTGACATATAGTGTATATGTTTTTGTTTATAATGCCATTAAAACATGTTATTTTTCTTATTTATAAGTATTCTTGTCTTTTTTTTTTAAAAAAAAACGCCATTTCTGGGCAACTTTTATACTATTTTACGTATAAAGTGGCTCAGAAATGGCTTTTCTTATACTACTGGTGTAACCTATTTTAGACGAAAACATCTCGCGTCCTATTTGCTGTACGATTCAAAAATTCTTAAAACTGAACGAAATTTACCCGAATAATTTCGTTAAGAAGATGGGGTGCGCTCGTCTTGCCCCATATCTCCTACTTATTTCTAATCAGAGTAATTAGTCCGAAACACGGAAGCAAAAATCGTCTCGAATAAGACTTCAACGCAAACAATCTCACGTTCGCTTCCGGCAAAATACAACACGAATTCGAGAAATTGTGAAAGCGAAAAATCGCTTAGTTGAAAATCCCAACGTGAAATTCGCCGCCTTTGGGACCCGCATTTTGTCGTCGGATCTCAAGGCTTACTTTCAAATAAAAAGACTTAAAAACGTATACGAAACTGTATATATCGTATTCCGCTACAAAACGCTTTTCCTACGACGGAAATTTCCTAGGGCAAAACAAACTCGCGTTTTAACTGCCTTCAGTTAGTTCCTAGAGATTCAAGCACCTAAATAAATGTACGAGAATGTAGCGCTCTTAGAAGTAGATTTACCAACTGAAAAACATCGCAATTTTTAAACGATCAAAGTCGGGAACAAAATCCAGGCATTCAAAGTCGAAAAGGACTTTATTTACTCCGATTTAAACATGCCCAATCAACCGAAGTAAAGTCAAATTGAGCTGCTGGATTATCGAGGAAAACATCTTAAAATCAGGACATTGTATACAGTCCCACATCGAAAAAAAAAAGCTTTAGAAATATATTTTTAGAAACGTATTAGTGTAATAATAAATGTATTTTAAAATACATTTTTAAAAAACAGAAATGTATTTTTAGGTTAAAAATATATTTTAAAAGTTATTCAAAATATGTATAGATTGGAACATCCAAAAATATATTTTACAAAACATATAAAGAAATGTAAATTTAATGTATTTTTTTTAAATATATATCATTGTAAATACATTCTAAATCTATTTTGCCTTAAAAAAAATGTATTTTAAATGTATCACGAGGTATTTTTATTTAGATGTGGGATAGTAGACAATTTAAAACTGGATGCATCTTAACTCGCTTCATGGTTATACCCCAGAAATTTCATTTTCAACATCCCTGACATTTCCAGGTTTTATAAAAATATATTTACTTGAGCAATGACAATGTAAAAAATTTACTAATGACAATTTTAAAAAAACAAATTTTGCAAATTTGTCCTTAGGGAAACGTGGGAACTTTTTAAATTTTATCCTCGGGAAACGTGAAGAATTTCGCAATTTTGTACTCGGAAAACGCAGAAATTTATTCGATTTTCTCCTAGGAAAAAGTGCAACATTTTTGCAAATTTGTACTCGAAAAACGAGGACAATTTTGCAAATTATTACTCAGAAAATGGGCCCTGAGCTAACCATGTAAAAACATTAATTTTGGATGGCAACAACATGACTACGTTGAATTTCCTTGATTTTTTCAAAATAGGCCATTCTTCCTGGACTTGTCCCCTGATTTTTTCAGATTTTCCAGGTTTGGGGGAACGCTGCTGTATATATTACGGATATACAGTAAAACGCAATTGTAACATCTTATATCATATACTGTATAAGTTGCCATTATCACTTTCAAATTTTTTTACAAATATCTGCGATAAACCCGTAGTCGGTCACTTATTTAAATTGAATGCATTTTTAATCCGGGTGGCCACATTTTTGAAGATCCGTTGAAATTTTCAAGTTATAAATGCTTCTCTTCTAAATAAAATGATTACGAGACATCTTTAATCGATGTTTTGCACTTCAATATTTAAAAGCCGCTATTTTTGTGCGAGAAATTTACTTTTTTTAAATAGGAATTTATATTACAATTATTTTAAAAATACATTTTTCATGTTAGTTATCGATTCGATAAAAAACCGATTTTGAATTTCATATTTTTTTAGCAGGGAGAAAAAGAAATACGTATCATCATAAAAAAGTCAAACATTTTTTAAGCTGATCAACGTATATTGATATGAACCAATAAAACTAAATTCAGTACAACGTTGATTATAAATTTTAAAAAAATGAAACATTCGAGTGAACCACGTTACTTTTCCAATGTTTGAATTTAAGATGCCATGTTTCTACAGCGTTGAAAATCCATCAACGAAATTCCGCAACGTGACGTCACGATGCATATAGCGCATGCGTCATTCGCCCCCATTTAAGGTTTTGGATAAACGATTAAGTTTAACCATAACGCGAGCTGAAACTCCGTTAAAAAGCTATTCATCGGGCCATCCAAAAGCCGGACAAGAACGAAATGGCCGTGTCCATTTTACAATTGGATTAAAACTGGTCAGTGCTGAAATATTTCCGAATGCAGGCCCATTTTCACGCAGCGACGAAACTTAACACGTTCGGGGGAAGCTTAATTGAATAAGTAATGCAATTAAAAGCAAAGGCTTTTCTCATTTTCTAATTTGCTCCGCATATTTCGGAGGAAAACTAAAGGAAAATGACCACATCGCGTATCAGCGTAATTTCAACTTAATGCAATTAGTCAATCTTAATTTCTCGACGAGGATCCTCGCTATATTTTGTTTCCACGATATTTTGAGATCGTGCTTAAAAGCGGCGACAAATACGGGAAAACAACGAGACGATTTTCAACACCACGAAAACGTTAACTGCGAAATTGCGTCTGAGCATCCTTTCGGAAAACTGATCTTAAAACGAAAACTGAAACGGACGATCAAACGGCGAGAGAAAATGGATTTGGATTAAGACAACAGGGTTCCCCCCCAGAAATTTCATTTTCAACTTCCCTGACTTTTCCAGGTTTTCAAAAAATTACTCCGACCAACGATTAATGCCTAAAATTGACATATTTTGCATGAAGGACGCAGGACAATATTTTGCAAAATTTATTAATGACAATTTTTAAAAATAACATCGAAAAATGTTAAACATTTAAAAAACATTAGCCTGATTTTTTTTTTTTTTTTGAAAATTTAACAATTTTGTATTCAGAAAATGTAAAACGTTTTGCAAATTTGTCCTCGAAAAAACGGGTAGAATGTGGCAATTTCGTCCCCGGAAAGCGAGGAAAATTTTGCCAATTTTTCCTCGGAAAACGTGGAAAATTTGTCCAGGAAAAAAAAAAAAAAAAACAAAAACATTGCCATAGCTCTATAATAATGTATACTCGAATAACCTTAAAAAATAATGTTACGTTAAAAATAATTTATCTCGCAAATAGCTCTCAGTTAAACGTAATTAACACGAACGTATCGATCAAATTAACTCGATGTTTAACGCGACGTTAAAAATTCGTGATTTCATAGTTTTGAGATACATATACGTCATCATTTAAAATAATTGGTGAAATACCATCGATCGATTTCACCACATTTTAATCTGCAATATTCCACGCATAAAGAAATGTTGGACTGACTGCATATGTCCATCACAAACTATAGAAGGTTTTTCTTCTAATTATATCATGTAATCAATAAAATAAATACTTAAAATGTGCGAAATAAATTTCTAATCTATTTAGGAATTTGTCATACGACCAGCAAGATTTTGTTCAACGATTATAGATTTTTCTTCAGGGACAATCAAATTATTTTGACCAAAAAAATAAATAAATAAAAAAATAAGTGAACTTACTACTAGTGTCCATCTTGGGTGTGTTGCCGGGTGAAGTAGCCCAGTTCACCTTCATTTCCTAGAAGAAAAATCAAAAGAAAATCGTTATAAATAAGAGGCACCAGAAAAGAAAAGAAAAGCAGACAGAAAACAAGGTCGCAATATATCTGCTAAACGTATATTTCCCTTTAGGAAATGCAAGTATAGCGAGGAGCTAGAGCACTAAAGGGGGGTCTCAGTCGATACGCTTTCATTAAGTGAATATATGTGCACCGTATCATTAATTATATTAATTGCTAGGCATATACCCGCTAGGTCAAAAGCAGGATATGAAAAGCGACCTCCACAAAACTATGAAAAACAACATCAACGCTCGATACTCTATATAGAGCGCATATTTCCACAAATATACGACTGATGTTGGTCACATACATGTACAAATAACGATAAACTATACTAAAATATGTGCGGTATATGGGGAAAGCAGCTTCCATAAATATCAATCATGGACATCACGACAGAACTTCACATAAAAACTTATTCATGAAATAAAAAACATAATTTCGACTAATTTTCCACCATGCACATTGATGTACATATTTTGCTCAACTAGACTAAGAAAATAAGTCCAGGGTTTCCACCCAGAAATTTCCTTGACTTTTCCAGACTAAATAAAAATTCCCTGACCAATGGCAATGTCAAAAATTTACATTTTTTAAAATCGTCGCAGGAAAATATTTTGCAATAAGGATAATTATGAAAATCAAAATTGAATTTTTTTAAAAAAAATTGCATCATGAATAACATTTAATTTTTACAAAAAAAATTAAATTTGATACATTTATCAAAATACTATTTGTAATACCGTTCGTTCACGTCCGTAAAGTTACGGATATATCATTGTTTCGCTCTATTACTTTATTATTTCATTCAAATATGGGACTTATAAAATACAGTACATAAAGTACATTCGCAGTAACGTTTATAAATGCATGCCCAACCCCCAATAAACCAGAAATAAAACATCGTCTTGACATTGGATTTATATTCGAAATCCCAGCCCCCGAAATTGGAGCGGTCATCTCCGACCATAAACCGCGTAATAACTGGTCATCAATAGGGTCATGCAAATGGGGGAAAATGACCGATCCAACAAGGCGAAAAATTCGGGTCATTCGCATGCAAAACGCGCTCCGAGATTTAACTTTTACGAGTTTAAAAAGTGAAGGCAGCTGAGGAATGAAAATGAGGCCCAAAATAAATCAAAAAGGCAAAGTCCAGTATAAACTCGAGAATGAAAAAAAAAAAAATGGACAAAGTCCAGCGGATGGACAATGGGCGCGATATTAATCTAATATACGATTCGAAATTAGACGAGCGTGTGATTGGCCGATGGTATTTCCATCTCAGCCATTGGTAGCATTAAGATGGCCGACTTTAGGGGGGTTGGGGGGGGGGTGTAGGGATGGGGGAAAATGAAACTGCTGGAGGCTCTTATTTTTATGTTTCTGGTGATCGGGTCGAAAATGAATGACAAACTTCTGGTCGAAAGGAAAACTTCTCCGCTTGTTTTATGTCCATTAATTATGCAGGGAGGATATACGAAATACAGCAGCGAAATCCTTTAGAGATGTATCATAAAAGTCGAGGCCAAAAAAGACGCAGCTAGGAGCCAAGCGAGCAACCAACATTTGCACTTTACGACACAATCACTGCATACGAGAGACGTATATTCAAATGCCATCTTGGAAAACCATTTCAAAGTTTAGATGTGGGCCCAGGGATGAAAATAAAGACGGAGGACTTTTCGGCGAAAAACACCACCAGTTTGCAGGGACGTGACATCAATTATTTTTATCCCAAAAAAGAAATGGATGAAGAGTTGAACGTTATTCGGATATATAACTACAATTTCAAATATTTTGAAATTTTCATTTAAAGGCTGCCCATATACCAACATCGAAAATAAATTCAATTCAACTCAGTACCCTACTATCAGTAAATGAATACCATGTGGTAGGGGGTGTAATCCATGAATTCATTTCGAATGTTGTTGGAAATATGGTAAGATTGGAATTTGATATTTCGAAATGCATTTCAATATAAATTTCCGTTATTAAAATACATTTTCAATTACATTGACGAGAATGCAACACTTGCAAGCAGGGTTCCCCCAGAAATTTCATTTTCAACTTCGCTGATTTTTCTCTGACTTTTCCAGGTTTTAAGAAAATTTCCCTGACCATGCAATGACAATGTTAAAAATTGAAATGTTTTGCAAAAATTTATTAATGACGATTTTGAAAATTAATATAGAAAAATGTAAAATATTTAAAAAAAAATAAAAAAAAAGTGAAAATTTGACAGTTTTGTCCTCGTAAAATGTGGACAATTTTGTCAATTTCTACTCGGAAAACCTGGACAATTTTGCAAATTTGTCCTTGCAAAACATGGTAAATTTCGCAATATTGTCTTTGGAAAACATGGGGAAATTTTGCAATTTTGCCCTCAGTAAACGTGATAAATTTTGCAAATTTCTACTCTGAAAATGGGTCCTGAGGTAACCATGACTCCAAGAGGATCGCAACAACGTGACTACGTTGAAATTTCCCTGACTTTTTTTCAAAATTAACCATTCTTCCCTGACTTTTCCAGGTCTGGGGGTACCCTAAACAACATACGTATTTGAAATGCATTGACAAGAATACATGTCGAAATGCATCGAAAATAATGCACGTCGAAATGCATCGATTGAGAATAAATATATATTTTCAAATTCATTATTTTCAATGTAGGCTGTCCATATAAGATATTAAGAGGGTAAACATCGACGTTGGTAATAACAAAAACACAAAAAAGGGGGAGGAGGGGGGGGAGGATATAAGTCAATGTCATTGAATACAATGCCAAGAACGAGACATAAATGAATAAAATTATTTCAGCGCAGATCGTCTTAATACGAGCTTGTTTTGTTTGCAAAACTGCATTCCCATAAAATGTCCGACAACATTCAGCTTATTTTAGTGCACAATGTGACGCACTTAGGGTTGACTTAACCAACTTGATGCGGAATAACATTTCAGATTTATACGTATTATAATTTCACTTTTTATATATTTTTTAGCACAATCGTGAATACGAATTCAATAAGACACCATATTAAACATACTGTATTTATATCGTGTCAGTTTACCGATTAATCAGCATCTCACTTCAAAGGTATTTTTGATTAATGTTAAGGTACAACTTACTAATTATAAATAGCTCAATATCGGGCTGTTTATTTATAAAATTAAAATAAAAAATGATCCATTAGTAAGCAGTTGCTTAAAGTTACGATTTTTTTTAAATAATTTATAGTACGAATAAAGTGTATCGTCATTAAATCAGTTTATTATATGAACTGATTAATTATTATTATATAAACCGCTAATTTATAATTTCCAAGTTGTATAAGTTTTACGTTTTCAATAACTGAATACTCAAATCACTGATATAAGAAATCTAAGAAGATTTATGACATGAAGATAATTGAAATTTTACAAAGTATTAAATTCAGATATTACCTGCAATTTTAACAAGACAAATACACCCAGTGACAATACAAAACGTTCGAGTGCTTCAAAAAATTAGTATATTAAGTTGCAAACCTCGAGTTACAAGTAAAAAAAAATATAGAAAACATGATTTCATCTGTTATAATTACTACTTAAAATTCCCCGTCCTCGGTTTATTTCACTAAAAAATGACCGAGTGATGGCGCCACTTTCTTACCCCACACAATATAGAAAAAAATGAGGAAACGAGCTAAGCGTTTGGTAGGTTCGCTATAGAATTCGTTATAAACGATGGCCATGCATCACTAAGCCTATTGCTGATCCACACAAATGCTTTAATCAATCGATTTGATGCGAGTGGTGTATCAAGAGGTAAAGCTGCAACATATAAGAGAGAGGGTCTTTCATTATTTTTTGTAAGCAATTCGATAGGCCTTTGTGAAAGACAGCACTCGTAATTTAATACGGTTTTCATTAAGCGTAGGCCTATTGCGAGCCAAGGTACATAATGCAATTACAGTAAGAATGTTGTTAGCTTATCGCTGGCAATTAAATGAAGTGAAATTAAAGGACACAAAATGGAGGAAAAGCCGACACGCGCCCAAATGCACCCTATACCCTTTATACAAATTAACGAAAAAAACACTACTAACAACAAACGCATTTATCAACATGTTCAACGCTACGTTTTAAAGATAAGACATTCTTAGAGAAAACGCATCGAAAGCCAAGATAAAAGAATTAATTTAAAAAAAAAAAAAGTAATGTAAAAAAATGAACGATGCAAAATCGGATCATCCATTCTTGATGGATAATCAAAATTGGATCATTTTACCAAAATTGAGTTTTAAATTAATACATATTTAAAATCACTAACTTTAACGAAATTTCCTCGACCGTTTTTGATCTTAATGTATAACACAACGATTCAGAAATTATAATGCCATATCTTTTTATATTAAAGTATATAGTATTTTTTGTGCGATCGATACATAAACGATTCGATACAAATGTTAAGAGTTGTCTCAATTTTAATCAAGGTTGATTAATTTGTGGTATTCGTTGTATTAAAAATGAGACAATGGTATAATGACACTTTGGATGTTTGTTTAAGTGCACATTACACGAGGGAATTAAAGTACAGTACATATAACATCATTCAAAGTGCACCCTTAAACCAAAACATTCTAATAACTCAAACGATTTTATTTTTAAATGGTAAGAAGATAATAGAAAACATTTAATACAAACATTAAAACTTACTAGTCGAAATAAATGCATCGATTTAACATACTGATAGACATTATTCATTTTTATAGAAAAATAATACGTGCGAGACTTAAAAAGTTTCAAATCTTAACCAATTAGAATTTCTGTTTGATCTTACTTCAGTTAAACAACAAAACAACAAAAATCGTATTTAAACATTTCATTTTTTTTTCTGAAATGAGTAGTTTCATCGATTGGAAATAATTGAAAAGTGACTGGAAATTATTTAAATCCCCAAATGAAAATTTACCAATTACTCTCTTCGAATACAACGAGTGCATCCAGTGATTCTCGATATTAATTAAAGTAGAAAAATTAATTAACCAACAAAAACTAATTATGCTGAATTTTTTTTTTTCGTAATTGAAAAAAAAAAATGCATTATTTCGGATGTAAAACAACATTCCGAGCATCAGAAAACGAGAACCAAAAAGGCTTCCGTGTTTGTTTATGCTTTTATATGGATGCTTTCGTTAATCGTATCAGGGCCAACTAG
Source organism: Ommatoiulus sabulosus (assembly GCA_034697705.1). NCBI lineage: Eukaryota > Metazoa > Arthropoda > Diplopoda > Julida > Julidae > Ommatoiulus > Ommatoiulus sabulosus. Next base: position 1,203 of record JAQGAO010006815.1, on the reverse strand, counting down.
ACAGAAACCCATTAAAATAACATCAGGAGTTCAATGTTGTTCCTCTCCTCGTTTTTGCTGCTGAAATGCAACGGATATTTGACAGCATCTCTGGCACTCGTTAATTAAATACCTAACTACTTTTTTTCACATCTTGATATGTAAAACTTAAGAACGAAAAAAAATTTGCTAAACGAAATCCTTAAGCAATTGAGTGTAAGAAGATTATTTTCAGGTTTGAAAAAAATGAAAAAAATAGCAAAATCCTCCCAAAAAAATCTCACTTTTTTTCATCATACACAAATCGATCAAAAAGATGCGATGCTTCCGAATTAATTGAGTGTCATTTTTGCGTGATAACTGAGGAAAAAACCTCGCACGAAAGCGGAACAAATCTACGAAGCAGTATTAAAGATGATGCAATTTTTTCGTAAAACCAACGGAAGGATAATAAGACCCCGTGTAGTAAATATACGAAATGAAATACTCCGCACCTGTAGACCATCTAGATAAAAATGGCATTGGGTATAAATTCAGAAATATTTGAAATTAGACCAACAAATTTACGTGCGGTTTCCAATCGTTATGTTGTAAGAAAATTAGCTAACAGCGCCATCTATAGCCTTTCGAGAAGTTAACTGTCAATATATCCTCGTTTCGTAATTTAACGATTTCAAATTTCTCATAACAATATACTTGAAATTTCTCACATTTCTAAAAAAAAAAAACAGAAATATTTGGAATTACAGGGTTCCCCCCAGAAATTTCATCTTCAACTTCCCTGACTTTTCCCCGAATTTTCCAGGTTTTAAAAAAAAACTTTCCCTGACCAACGACAATGTCAAAAATTGACATATTTAGCGAAATCGACAGAGGAAAATATTTTTCAAAATTCACTAAGGACAATTTTGAAAATTAAAAAAATTGCACGGAAAAAAAAATGCACGGAAAACTTAAAATTTTTTTGCAAATTTGTACTCGGAAAACGTGAAAAAAAAAATTAATTTTGTACTCAACGTGCAAAATTTTGCAAATTTCTCCTCGGAAAACATTTAGAAATTTGCAAATTTCTACTAGGAAACCATTTAGAAATTTGCAAATTTCTACTTGACTACGTTGAATTTCCCCGACTTTTTCTAAACAAGTCATTCTTCCCTGACTTCTCCAGACATTTTTAAGTTCCCTTACATTTCCAGGTCTGGGGGTACCCTGATTAAGCCAGGG